>CAUJNA010003283.1:0-147500 GCA_963377175.1 Effrenium voratum
TATAGCGTCACACCGGTTCCTGTTCCTGCTGCACTTCCACTTCTTGTTGGCGGGCTTGGCCTATTGGGTTTTGTCGCGCGTCGTAAGCGCGGGGCATCGCAAGTCTGACCTGTCAGATACAAAATACTAAGTTGGCCCGCTATTTTTGGTGGGCTTCCTTTTTTGCGATATTTTCCGGTGATGTTGAGATCCTACGTTCTTGATCAAGAAACGGATCTCAACTCTGCAATTTACTGTCATATGCAACACTATTAGTAATATTGTTTCGTTTTTGTTGAGATGCACTTGGTCTTATTGTCAAGGATCGGCTATTATATTCACGCTCGATAGTGGAAGTTCAGTAAGTCTTTAGTAGTCGGTAGTATCAAATGTGTTTCACGGAGATGAAGATTTATCGTCTTGTTTTTATTGGGTTTTTTGCGCATTCGTATTTTGTGTACAGCCTTTCTTCCGCAAGTGCCACAGTCGCATTAGAATTAGAAGATACTCGTTCCAGAACAGTGGCAGTTCTTCTTGCCTATAGATTTTTGAATTCGGATAAATTCTATAAATGCGCTACGGAATGGTTAGAAAAACGAAATCCAGCTAAATGCAATGAATATGTTGGTGAAGTATCTTCGATTGCAAAGGGTGTAAAAAACCTCAAGATTAGCAGTCCAAAAGATGAAAAATTCAATCAAGCAGTTTCTATGTATATTTCTGCAAGTGACACGGCGTGGCCGTTTTGCTTGGATTGGCACAACGGTCATCGCCCAGATGTTTGTTTTAAACTTATTCTGACTGCAATTAAGGCAAAGTGGCGGGACAGCTATCAAAAGGAAACGTCTGGAAGCATAATTTCCGGGAAGCCAATCAGGTAGGTTTTCGTCTTCGTATGAAACACTTTTCATGTATTCGGTTACATATGAGCGAAATGCGCCTTTAAGACACTGATGATAACCGCCTCTATATAGAACTAACGCCAGCCAAAGGTCCCACCTTGAACTTGCGCGGCGCTTGATTCAATTACACTTCTTCAGATGACCCCGAAGTTCGCTGTGCAATGTTTCGTCATTTTGGCCAAATGAAGTGGTGCGCCTGGTTGCGATAGATTTCACGGTAATCGGCAGAAAATCGCCAAAAATCACCTAATCCCACTTAATCCCGGAAAAGCCCTTTAGGCCAAGTGTTCTTGCGCGTTACAGAACGATGGAACTCGTGTTTGTGTCGGTGATGCAAACAGCAGGGCGTGTGGGGGAGAAGGCTACGGAGTTGGGCTTCTTCGACCCAAACGCGAAACACCCCAGCAGTGTTGCCGGGGTGCTTCTTGCTTAATGCGGTATAACCGAACCAAAATACGGTCCGGCGCCGCGATCATGTCAGAATGCGGCCCGGCTGGCAAATCGGGACCACGCTCTTTGCAAGGTAACCGGGGATTGTGGCTCCGGTGTCTGTGTATTTCACATTGTTGCTTCATGCCGGGTGGCGCCGGTGTCGGACACGTTTGACGGCGCGACGGACAGCCTGGGAGGAGGAAACCCCTGAAGGCTGCATGTATCTCGCCGTTGGGTGCCGTATTCATTGACGTTTGGGGAGCTGGCTGGTGCAGACGATGGTCATCATGCAGACATTCGACCCTTCAAGCCCGTTTCTTGCAGGCGAATCAGGCAAGGGCGCCTGCGACGTCTGCTACGGTGTCCCGG
The DNA here is from genome assembly GCA_963377175.1 of Effrenium voratum. NCBI lineage: Eukaryota > Dinophyceae > Suessiales > Symbiodiniaceae > Effrenium > Effrenium voratum. Next base: position 1,683 of record CAUJNA010003283.1, read on the forward strand.
TCGGGAATCTGTTTCTTGCCTGGATTGACCGTGGGCTTCTTTCACCTGAAGCCGGGCTGCTTTCAATTGCGGGAGGCTGGCTGATGCCGATCGATGTGGGGACGCCGATGGTTTTCGGCATCGGATCGGCAGGCAGCACCGTTCCGCTGGCCACGGCGTTTGACCGGGACGAGCGCTACAGGAAGTGTGCAGGCTGAGCGGTGAACCGCGGGCGTGACGGAGGAAGCGCAGGGCCACGGGTCTCCTGATCCTGCATCCGTGACAAGCGTTTCGGCTCAGCGCCGTTTACCGAACCCGGGTTTGCCGCCTGCTGGGCGCGCGGTTCTGACGGGTTGCTCGGATGCGGGCTTGTTCTTCTCGTCCATAACGCGCTTGCGCGAGAAATAGTTGTCCGGCGAATCTCTCAACTCGTCGATTTCCTCGGTGAGTGCGTCGTCTGATGATTTCAGGATCTGGGCACGCAGTTTTCCGACCGGCCGCTTTTCGCTGATGAATTCCACGCCACATCTGAGGCCTTCTTCCCAGCGGCGCTCGCAGGTCACCTCGAAATCTTCAAGATCGATCTGCAGGTCGAATTCCTGCGGCAGCAGATAGGCCTGTTCGAATTCCAGCTTTGCACCGGTATCGGACAGGTTGCGAATGATGCAGGGCACGGAACGCAGGCCTCGATTGAACAGCAACTTGCCCCGTTTCAAGGCACGGGCACGACGTGCACGTTCGTTGATGTCGCTCTCGGTCTCTTCGCTTGAAGTCAGCGGTTCTTGTTTTGCGTCGGGCATGTTCGTTTCACATCTCACGGTCATTCAGGGGCACTTAGTGCCCGGGAACATGACTCTTTTAACAAGAAGACCTTGTCATTCCGTGAATCGGAATCCGGCTCAGGTTTGCACCCTCTTATGAATAATCGTGCGCGTCAGCGCCGTTTTCCAAAGGCCGGTTTTCCACTCATCGGTGGATGCTGGCGTTGTGACGCCTCGCCGGAAGTTTCCGCGTCCAGCGCGTCATCTTCTTCAAGATCATCTTCGTGATCTTCCTGCAAGGTGTTGTCGGACGGCTTCAGCGTCTGGTAGCGTTGCTGCGGAACATTGCGTCTTTCACTTGTGAACATGACGCCGCAATTCAGGCCGGCTTCCCAGCGGCGCTCGCAGGTGACTTCGTAGTCTTCCAGATCGATATAAAGTTCAAAATCCTTGGGCAGGATATAAGGCTGGTCGAATTCCAGCATCGCGCCGCCATCGGAAATATTCCGGACAACGCAGGGTATGGATCTCAACCCGTTCTGAAAGACCATCTTGCCTTTCTTGTAGACGCGGGCGCGCCGGGCGCGTGGCTTGAAATCCTCAAGCTCTTCATCTTCCGCATTCTGCTGCGGTGCAGGATTGACGTTCGACATGGTCATCTCGCGTAGGCTCGGAAATCTGTCGGCACCTATTGTCATTAAAGCGTAGTTGAAAGCGGTTTCCAATAAATGAATCTATCCCATCAAACGTTTAACTGTTTCCGAATTTTAGATTTTTCATGTGTAGATAACGAGTTATATTGATTTTTTCCGGAAAATTAACTAATGAAATTCTGAAATTAACGTAAAAACGTAAAAATGTAACTAAATTTGAAGTAATTTACGGTTGAAATTCGATGTTTCATTGCAATTTAATGAAGAGATTTGTTGCAGATTGCCTTTCCGGATTTTAGACTGGCGCGAAAACGTGCTTTCGCAATGCAGAAGAATAAATGATCCAGGTCCCGTGTTTTGCGAACTGCAGGAGGCATTCGAATTCAAGAACAGTCGTATTCCCCGCTTCGCAGGTTTGTGACCCGGAGTGCGGAACAATAGCCTTCGTCAGAGGGCCGATTGTTCGAAGCTTTTTCTTTTCAGGCACAATCGTGGAACGCCATTTCTTGAATTGATGCATGCGTTCCATTTACTTACGGACTTACAAATCCGGTACAACTCGCTCAAGATCGGCAGATTTTGGCGAACTAGAGGCGTTCATGACTGAAGACCAGATATCCTTATTGAGCCAGTTGGCAATTCGTGCTGGCGAGGAGATCTTAAAAATCTATGCCGAGCCGTTCGAAGTCGAAAGCAAGACTGACGGTTCTCCTGTAACCAAGGCAGATGCCGCGGCCGAGAAGATCATACTGGCCGGGCTTGCAGACGCGTTCCCCGACATTCCGGTGGTTGCCGAGGAAGCTGTCGAAGCAGGCAATCTTCCCGCCGTCGGCGATGTCTATTTCCTGGTGGACCCGCTGGACGGCACCAAAGAATTTCTCAAGAAGAACGGTGAATTCACCGTCAACATCGCCCTGGTAGATGCCGGCGTGCCGGTGTTCGGCGTGGTTTATGCCCCGGTTCTTGGGGAGATCTACTGGGGAAGTGCGCAAGGCGCGTTTGCCGGTCGTGTCCAGGACACCAATAACATCGAAGACGTTCAGGCGATCGCGGTGAATGCACCCCGGCAAGACCTGACGGTTGTCGCAAGCCGGTCCCACATGTCCGACGAAACAGCTGCATTCATGCACAAGCTGCAAGTCAGTGAAATTGTTTCGGTCGGATCTTCGCTGAAACTGTGCTGGGTGGCTGCCGGGAAGGCGGATCTCTACCCGCGGTTGGCTCCGACCATGCAATGGGACATAGCGGCGGGAGATGCCGTCGTGCGCGCAGCGGGCGGCGCCGTCGTTCTTGCGGACACTGGTTCTGATTTCGTTTATGCGATGCCGGAAAATGCCACCAAGGACGATCTCCGCAACTCTCACTTCATTGCCGTCAGTGCGAGGGAGCTTTTGCCCGGGTTTGCTCCCGTTCTTTAGCGGGCTGCCACAATATTGACAGGACAGGTCCAGATAAGGCCGGTTCGCCGGACACAACGGAAAAGTGAACATGAATATGCAATCTCACGGGATCACGCCCGAGCGCCTCAGCAACCTGAAGCGTCTGGAAGCGGAAAGCATCCACATCATCAGGGAAGTGGCGGCCGAATTCTCCAATCCGGTGATGCTTTACTCCATCGGCAAGGATTCCGGCGTCATGCTGCACCTTGCAATGAAGGCGTTTTACCCCTCCAAACCACCTTTCCCGCTGCTGCATGTCGACACGACCTGGAAATTCCGGGAGATGATCCAGTTTCGGGACGATACCGCCAAGCGTCTGGGACTGGATCTTCTGATCTACACCAACCCTGAAGGTCTTCAGAAAAACATCAATCCGTTCGATCACGGCTCATCTGTTCACACCCACATCATGAAAACGGAAGCCTTGAAACAGGCACTCGACAAATACGGTTTCGATGCCGCATTTGGTGGCGCTCGCCGGGATGAAGAAAAGTCGCGCGCGAAGGAACGCATGTTTTCATTCCGCAATGCCAGCCATGGCTGGGACCCGAAAAACCAGCGTCCCGAACTCTGGAACCTCTACAATGCCCGCGTTGCCAAAGGTGAGAGCATCCGGGCCTTCCCGTTGTCCAACTGGACCGAGCTCGATATCTGGCAGTACATCCTGACCGAGAACATTCCGATGGTCCCGCTCTACCTTGCGGCCATGCGACCGGTGGTGGAACGAGACGGTATGCTCATCATGGTCGACGATGACCGGATGAAGCTGAATCCGGGCGAGATCATCCAGGAAAAGAAAGTTCGTTTCCGCACGCTCGGCTGTTACCCGCTGACCGGTGCCATTGAATCCGATGCCGACACGCTCCCCGCCATCGTTCGTGAAATGTTGATCGCCCGCACATCGGAGCGGCAGGGCCGCCTGATCGACAAGGACGAAAGCGCGTCCATGGAAAAGAAAAAGCGGGAAGGATATTTCTGAGATGACTGCAGATGTAAAAGAAGCCGCGGAAACGGCGGTCACGGACTATATCCTGGCGCAGGAAACCAAGGACCAGCTGCGTTTTCTCACATGCGGGTCTGTGGATGACGGCAAGTCGACGCTTATCGGACGCCTGCTGTTCGACACCAAGCTGATCTTCGAAGACCAGCTGGCTGCGCTTGAGCGCGATTCCAGGAAACATGGCACGGTCGGGGAAGACATCGATCTTGCGCTTCTGGTCGACGGTCTTGAAGCCGAGCGCGAGCAGGGCATCACCATCGACGTTGCTTACCGTTTCTTTGCAACGGACAAGCGCAAGTTCATCGTCGCCGATACCCCGGGGCACGAACAATATACCCGTAACATGGCGACAGGGGCTTCAACGGCGGATCTTGCCGTTCTGCTGGTCGATGCCCGCAACGGGCTGCTTGTGCAGACCCGCAGGCACGCTTTCATCGCTTCGCTGCTCGGCATTCGGCACGTTGTGCTGGCGATCAACAAGATCGACCTCGTCGAATATTCTCAAAGCCGTTTCGATGAAATCCGCAAGGAGTTCGAGGTTTTCGCCAATGGTTTCGATTTTGAAACGCTGCAGGCGATCCCGATGTCCGCCCGGTTTGGCGACAACGTTACGGCCAGAGGGCAGCATATGGACTGGTATTCCGGCCCAACGCTGCTGGAGCATCTGGAAACCGTCGAAGTCGGCGAGCATGCGCTTGAGGCGCCATTCCGCTTTCCGGTGCAGTGGGTCAACCGGCCCAATCTCGACTTCCGTGGATATTCCGGCACGATAGCCAGCGGGCGTGTATCAGTCGGCGATGAACTTGTCGTTGCCGGGCCGGCAAAGATGTCCAGGGTCAAGAACATAATCGGAGCAGGAGGTGAGGTTCCGGAGGCTGCCGCAGGCGAAGCGGTCACGATCACGCTGGAAGACGAGATCGACATTTCGCGCGGTGATCTTCTGTCCACGACCGCTCATCGGCCTGATGTAGCCGATCAGTTTGCTGCACACGTGATCTGGATGAGCGACGAGCCGCTGCTGCCGGGCCGCCCATATCTTCTGAAAATCGGTACCCGGACGGTGACAGCGACGGTCTCCGAGATCAAGCACAAGATCAACGTCAACACCTTCGAGCATGTCGCAGGCAAGACGCTGGAGCTGAACGAGATTGCCTTCTGCAATTTCGCGCTGTCTTCGGCAGTTCCGTTCGATCCGTATGAGGCCAACCGGTCCACCGGATCCTTTATCCTGATCGACCGCATGTCCAACGCAACGGTTGGCGCCGGCATGATCTGGTTTGCGCTGCGTCGGGCAAGCAACATTCACTGGCAGGCGCTCGACGTCGACAAAGGTGCCCGATCCGAAAAGCTGGGCCAGAAACCGGCGGTTCTCTGGTTCACCGGCCTCTCCGGTTCGGGAAAGTCGACCATAGCCTCGATCGTCGAAAAGAAGCTGCACATTGACGGCAGGCACACATACACGCTGGATGGCGACAACGTGCGCCACGGTCTCAACAAGGACCTCGGTTTCACAGACGCTGATCGCGTGGAGAACATCAGGCGCGTTGGCGAGGTTGCCAGGTTGTTCACCGATGCCGGTCTGATCACCCTGGTATCCTTCATTTCTCCCTTCCAGTCCGAACGGCAACTGGCCAGGGACCTGATGGGAGAGGGCGAATTCATCGAAGTCTTTGTCGATACGCCGATCGAAATCTGTCGCCAGCGTGACCCCAAGGGCCTTTATGCGAAGGCGGATCGTGGTGAGATCAAGAATTTCACCGGGATCGACAGTCCTTATGAAGCGCCGCAAACCCCTGAAGTTCACCTGAAAAATGTTGACCGGGAACCGGAGGACATTGCCGAGGAAGTGATCGCCTATCTGCGCGAGCGGGGTTTCCTGGGAAGCTGAGCAAAGGGAATGTCTGTCCCGCGGGCTGAAAATTGAACGGCGCGGCCTCCGCAAAATGGGGGCCGCGCCGTTTGCTTGGGGCACAACACGCGGCCGGACGGGTCTTTGGGCCCCGGCGGAAGCAGCCCCAAACGGACTTTGCCGTTGCCCGGGAACAAGAAGCACTTTAAGACGCCATCGACTATTCCGTTTCGGCGAAGGGACGACGGGCGCAAATGAAAACCGTACTGGTGACCGGCTCCTCGGGGTTTATCGGCTATTTCCTGTGCACGCGTCTTTTGAAGGACGGGTTCAGGGTCATCGGCCTTGACGCGATGACGGATTACTATGATGTCCGGCTGAAGGAACGCAGGCAGCAGATGCTCCTGCAGCACGAGCACTTTCAGGCGATCAACGACAGGATCGAGGCATCGGACCTCCTGATGACCCTGTTCCGGACGGAAAAGCCGGATTTTGTCATCCACCTTGCGGCACAGGCAGGTGTCCGTTACTCGATTGAAAATCCGCGTTCATACCTTGAAAGCAACATCGGCGGCACGTTCGAGCTTCTCGAGGCCGCGCGGGCCTTTCCACCTGAACATATGCTGCTGGCGTCAACATCGTCCGCTTATGGTGCGAATGAGAACATGCCATATACGGAGACGGACAAGGCCGACCATCAGGTGTCGTTCTACGCCGCGACCAAGAAGGCGACCGAGTCGATGGCGCATTCCTATGCCCATCTCTACGATCTGCCGATCACGATGTTCCGCTTCTTTACCGTTTATGGCCCCTGGGCGCGACCGGACATGGCGCACCACAAGTTCGCAAAGGCCATCCTCGAAGGGCGGCCGATCGACGTCTATAACTTTGGCGACATGAAACGGGACTTCACCTATGTCGAGGACCTTGTCGAGGGGATCCGGCTGTTGATGGATGCCGTCCCTGTGCGTCCCGCTGACGGTGAAGAGGTTCCCGAGGGCGACAGCCTGTCACCGGTTGCGCCCTGGCGGGTCGTCAACATAGGCAACTCCACAAGCGTGCAACTGACGGAGTTCATCGACGCAATCGAGGCGGCGATCGGGAAGAAGGCGGAACGCAATCTGATGCCGATGCAGCCCGGTGATGTCGTGGCAACCTGGGCGAATGCTGATCTGTTGCGCAAGCTCACAGGCTATACGCCCAGAACGTCCGTCAGGGACGGCATCGCCAAATTTGTCGCCTGGTATCGTGACTACTATCAGGTCTGATCATCAGCTTCCGTTTGCCGGAGGCTGGCACACGTCGACCCATTCCGCGTCGGTAATTTCGGCCATGCGGTCCGGTGCAATTCTGACCGCGGCATTCGTGGCTCCAGCTGCCGGGATTACTATTTCGAAATCCTTCAGCGAGATATCGCAATAGACTTGCAGCGGTTGGGCAAGTCCGAACGGGCAGACCCCGCCCACCGGATGTCCCGTGAGTTTTTCGACTTCTTCGAGACCAAGCATTTTCACCTTTCCGCCGAAAGCCGCCTTGGCCTTCTTGTTGTCCAGGCGAGCATCGCCACGGGCAACAACCAGAATGACCCTGTCCTTCAACTGAAATGACAATGTCTTTGCAATCTGGCCGGGAGACACGCCATGCGCCGCTGCGGCGAGGATCACTGTTGCGCTGCTCTCGTCCGTCAGGATGATTTCGAGCTCGGGTGCCGCATTGGCAAAATGGTCGCGTACACTTTCTAGGCTCATGAGAGAGTAGATTTCCAATGTTGTTGAAGAGATCGTAAATTTTGACACTGAATGTTTATTAAAACAATCAACAGATACGCAAACAAGTTGTGTATATTTTTAATTTTATCCTATCGAAAATTAAGAATGCATTCATACTGAATTTAAACGTGAGTTAAACACTTGCTCCGTAATGTTTATTAATAAGGTACCGGAGAATAATGTTCCTGCGCTAGACCGCGCAAAAGTTTCGAGGATCGCCAGTATGGCCAGAGCCATGACAGCCGTCAGGGAAGTTCGTAACCCGGATTTGGGAAGAAGCGAACCTGCTGCGCTGTCGAAACATCGCGGTACGGTTGCAACCCTCTCGTTTCTTGTGGCGAAAAATCTTCTGTTCTGGGGCTCCGTTTCGCTCAGCCTCTACTGGCTCTATGCGGTCACCACTTTCCTCTGACCGTAATTCAGCGTTCGTCATCCCCTGAGATCAAAATCGAAAATGCGGGTTCTAACCCGGATCGCATCAACACTGATGGGTTAGCCTTTTCTCCAGTTGTCGTCCTTTAGATGATTTGCACCGAAGTGGTGTGTTGGCCGAAATGTCTGCGGCAGTTCGTGCTGAGGTTTGCCTTGCGCAAATTCGGAGACCAGGCAATCGGCGACAAGATGCGCGATGCCGAACGAGATCTTGTAGCCGCCTGTAGCAGCGTAAACTGCGTCAAAGCCGGGAAGTCTTCCCACCATCGGATCGCGCTTGTTGCACCGTGGCCTGATGCCGGCCCAATCGGTCAGAACCTCCCGACCTTTCAGTGAAGGACAAAAACTTGTTGCTCGTTCGATCAGCTCGGACGTACGCGCCGGTGAGGGGAACGCATCTTCATATGTCCGGTCGGACGTGCTGCCGATGGCGACAGTTCCGTCGCCATGCGGAACAACATAGAGCCCGTCGCAGTAGATCGCGGGTTTGTCCTCAAGGCCCCCGCCGTCGAGCAGCAGCGCCTGACCCTTTTCCCCGCGTCCGATTTTTTCACCGGTAAACTGTTCAATCAGGTCGAATGCCGCAAAACCTCCGCAGATAACGAGACGTTTGGCGGATAGAGAAGCTTGCCCCTCAACAAGCACTTCGCCTGACTTGTCTTCGAAACCGACGACCCTTGCGCCTTCGCGCAATTCTCCGCGCTGTTTGGCATATGCTGCAAGAGCCGATAGATATCTTCGCGGGGAGACACGTGCTGCCAGCGTCTCATAAACGATGCCATAGGGTGCCGCTGCACCGTTCAGCCAGTCGGACCGGCTCCCCGCAGGCTCAACCGCATACGAAAAGCCGGTTTCGTCCGGGTGCCAGCGCAATTTGCTTTCTTCGGCACGTTCCAGATGATGCTCAAGCTTGTCCGTTGTCGTCAGCGGCAGAATGCGACCGCAGCGCTTGTAACCACAATTGAGACCGGTGTCTGCTTCCAGCGCTTGAATATGGTTTTCCAGCGAGAGAAGTGCCTGAAACTGAAATTCCTTTTTAGGGTTCCACCGCGCCGGCATATGCGGCATCAGGGCGCCGAGAAATCCGCCACTCGATCCGGCGCCGACACGCTCGGTTTCCAGCACGACGGTGCGCAGGCCTGCCCTGATCGCCTGACAGGCAACGGCAAGGCCAAAAATTCCGGCGCCGGCAATGGCAATATCGAATGGGGCGGCAGACGGTGACGCCATGTCGGAGGGCTTCCTGGGATTGATTGCCTAGACCGGCTCTCATATGAGAACACGGCACGCTTGGCAAAGGAAATAAGGCACTTGGAAAGATGACGGCGCAAGACCCCAAACAGAAAGACACGTCCAGGGAGCTTTCAGGTGCACCGGACCTGAAATGGCTGGAGGGCGAGGTGCCGCTGGCCCGGGGTTTTGACGACACCTATTTTTCCAGGGCCGGGGGCATGGAAGAGACCCGCCACGTCTTCTTGAACGGCAACGGCTTGCCGGAGCGGTTTGAGGGGCGTCAGGCTTTCACCATCGCAGAATTCGGCTTCGGAACCGGTCTCAACTTCCTGACAACGCTTGCAACGCTCGCCGGCATGAGCAGGCCCCCCGGACTTCATTTCATCTCGTTTGAACTCTTTCCGATGACGGCCGGTCAGTTGGAACGGGCCCTTGCCGCGTTTCCGGTGCTTGCTGAAACTTCGGCGGAATTGATCTCGAAATGGGCACCGAAACCGGGCTGGAACCGGATGACGGTCTCAAAGGCAGATCTTCTGCTCGGGATTGGCGATGCAAGAGATTTGATTGCAGATCTTGTCGTTGAAAGCGGACAAGTGCCGGTGGATGGAACGGTCATCGCACCCGTCGATGCCTGGTATCTGGATGGTTTCAGTCCCGCGAAAAATCCTGAACTCTGGGATGCGGACCTTCTGGCGAGTGCCGCGACACTGACCGCGTGGGACGGTACACTCGCATCCTACACGGCTGCAGGCTGGGTTCGCCGCAATCTGCATTCGGCCGGATTTGCCATCGAAAAGAAAGCGGGTTTTGCGGGGAAACGCGAGATGGTCGTCGGACGCAAGAGTTGATCCGGTCTATTTTTCGGAAGCTGCAATCCCGGTGATCCATTCGCGGAAGATACGCATTGCACCGGTTTCCTCGCGTGACTTCAACCAGGTTAGCCAATAGCTCCCGGTCTCAACGCCGGTTTTGAATGGTTGCACGATCCGTCCGGCCCCGAGGTCCCGTTCAAAAAGGCGGGCGGGAACAAGACCTATCCCGGCTCCCTGCGATACCGCCTCAACGATGGAAAGCGATGAATCGAAGATCCAGCCGCGGCTCCTTGGTGGAGCAAGGGCTGCTGCCTGAAACCACAGTGTCCATTCATTCAACCTGTAGGACCGAAGCAAGTTTTCGCGCAGAAGATCAGCAGGTTCTCCAATACGGTCCGCAACTCCCGGTGAGCAGACCGGATACAGCTTGGCAGCAAACAGGCTTACGGCTTCCGTTCCGTGCCAGGCGCCATCACCGAAACGGATGAAGCAGTCCAGCCCATCCGTTAGCAGGTCGGCACGGTTGTTGTTTGTCTTGAGGCGGATATCGACCTGCGGATGCGACTTGGAAAAATCCTGCAGTCGCGGCAGAAGCCAGCCGGTGGCAAAGCTGCTCACCACGCCGACGGTCAGAACGTCCCGAAAGTTGCCATCCTCGAACCGGCTGAGCGCTTCGCTCATGCGGCGAAAGGCATCGGAAAGCACGGGAAGCAGTGCCTGGCCTTCATCTGTCAGCGTGACACCGCGGGGTTGCCGCTTGAACAGCGACACCTGCAGTGTTTCTTCAAGTGCCTTCACCTGGTGGCTTACGGCCGTCTGGGAAACGCGTAGTTCCAGCCCGGCCCTCGTGAAACTCTGCAGCCTTGCAGAAGCCTCGAAAGCGCGAAGGGCGTTGAGTGGTATCCTGGATATGTCCACGGGCTTATGGCCTAGTTTTTCTCATGTCTGATACCACCATTCATCATTTGTCTTATGCAAATGGCAAGCGCAATGTCTGTTGGACCAGTTGCAGTCCTCACGGGGGCGGGATGTAGCGGGCAATATATCTAATTTCCTGGAGACCATGATGACATTGAGCATCCACAAGAGTGCCTTCGTAGGCATTCTCCTTCCATTTTTGACACTGGGGTCAGCTCAGGCGGCCGAATTCAATCCTCGTCCCGTTGCCAAGGCGATCGAGGACATCGAGACTCGCCTGTCGGCAAGGGTTGGTGTTTCGATCATTGATACTGAATCGGGAAAAACCTGGTCGCATAAAGGTGACGAACGGTTTCCGATGAACAGCACTTTCAAGGCTTTTCTGTGTGCCGCCTTGCTGGATGCAGCCTCAAACGGGACTGTTGACGCGGGCCGCGAGGTAGTGGTGGAGGAAAGCGATATCGTTTCTTATTCACCCGTCACCGCAAAACGGGTCGGCGGTGCAGGCTTCACGATTGAGGACCTTTGCAGGGTCACGGTCACCATAAGCGACAATGCTGCGGCAAACATCGTCATGAAAGAGGTCGGCGGGCCCGAGGGCGTGACAGCCTTCCTCAGAGGCATCGGAGACGACATCTCCCGCGTGGATCGCTGGGAACCGGAGTCGAACACCGGTATCCCCGGCGATGACAGGGACACAACGACACCAGATGCGGCGGCTGAAACGCTGAGGAAGCTTGTTCTTGACGAGACCCTGGCGGCAGATGCCAGAGCCAAGCTCACGGGCTGGCTCGAAGGCAACAAGGTTGGAAATAGCACGCTACGCGCCGGGTTGCCCGAAGGCTGGCGCATCGCCGACAAGACAGGCGCAGGCGCCAACGGGTCGCGCAACAACATTGCCGTTATCTGGCCCGAAGGTCGCAAACCGCTGGTGATCGCAATCTATATCACTCAGACAACTGCGGCATTCGAGGCCCGCAACAAAGCCATCGCCGGCATCGCGCAAGCGCTCCCGGCTGCTCTTCAGCCATGATCGGGTATCCAGCAGAGACCCGGGCCGGCCGTTTCGAAAAGCGGAAGACAATGACAAGTCAACAGAACTGCCTTGCGTGCCTGCCGGCAATCTTTGTTGCGCTTGTCCTGTTCAATGCCGTTGCGGTTGAACATGCACGGGCAAATGAGAGAGAAGACAGGCGCAAGGAGAATTGCGCCCGCTATCAGGAGATGGTTGCCGAGGCCGAAGTCCGGGTCGGAACAAAGGGACTGACATCGGATCTGATGGAAAAAAACCTTGAGTTCGTGAAGGCCGGATGTCTGCCCAATCTCAGGGCATGTCCGGTATCCGGACCGGACTTTGAATTCGTCAATCTTCTCACGATGATGACGATCAGCGCAAACATGGGAAGTACGTTTTTGCCGTTTGGTTGTCCTGCCCGGGTCAGTCAATAGCCTGGAGCGAAATGCGCAGGTGGATACCGGTGGAAGAATGAAGCAAAATCGGCGCGCTTGCGTGCGCCGATCATCTTGAGAGACAAGGGGGCGTCATTTTTGTTTCAACTCGGGCACCGCAGTGAGCGGACGTCCGGTGGAAAACCAGCTTTTCAGATTGTCGACGACGAGTTGTCCCATGGCATTGCGGGTTGCCTGCGAGGCTGATCCGACATGGGGCAGCAGGGTAACACGCGGCAGTTTCATGAGGCGTTCAGGCCGGCAGGGCTCTTCTTCGAAGACATCGAGACCTGCGCCATATATCGTGCCCTTCTCGAGCGCTTCTGTAAGGGCTGTCTCGTCGATTACCGAACCTCTGCCGATATTGATGACGATACCTGTCGGTCCGAGGGCCTTCAGGACCTCTGCGTTGACGGCGTGCCTCGTTTCAGGAGTTCCCGGTGCCACCACCATCATGGTGTCACAGGCCGCTGCAAGCGCCACGAGGCTGGCGTGAAAGGGATAATCGACACCGTCCTGGCGGGAGCGGCCATGATACGCGACCTTGAGGCCGAAACTTTCCGCGCGCCGCGCGATCGACTTGCCGATACGCCCGAGACCGAAAATGCCGAGTGTGCGGCCTTGCATGGTTGCCTGGGTGAGCGGGTAGGCGCCGTTTTCTGCCCAGTTGCCGTCTCTCAGCCACCGTTCCGCCTGTCCAAGCTCGCGCACGGTCATGAGCAGCAGGCCGATTGCCGTGTCCGCGACTTCTTCTGACAGGACATCCGGCGTGTGGGTCACCATCACATTCGCTGCCAGGCAGGCGTCGGTATCCACGTGGTCGTAGCCGACACCGAAACTGGCAACGATCTCGGCATTCGGGAGCTGTTTCAGGAAAGCCTCGTTCACCTGCCACCACGACAGTGCAACGCCCCGGATCCGATCGCCAACCTCCGCCAGCATCGCCTGTTCGTCCTCGGCGTCGTAAAGCCGGTGAACGGTGAACTCCGCATCCAGCTGTTGCTCGACGATAGGCAGCATCGGTTTGGTTACGAGAATGTCTGGTTTTGGCATGAAGGCGATCCGGGAAGGGGAGATGTCGATAGCGCGAACGGCAATGCCGGCAGATTACAAGAATTGGCGTCAAGGGGAAGAGGAAAAGCACCTGATCGATGGTCATCCCCCACACGAAGCGCGAACCATCAAAGTCAAGGGTTCAATCTCGGTTCTCATCCTGCGTTTTTGCGATTGTTGCGCTTTCCTTCTTGAGCGGACGCGACACGGGACAGACTTCCTGCACATAGCTATTAAGCGTGTTGGCCAGACTTTCCTGCACAATCGAGTAGTGAACGTATTGCCCGCGTTTTTCTTTCTGCACCAGACCGGCACCTTCAAGCACATTGAGGTGTTGGGAAATAGACGGTTTCGACATGTCGAAACGGTCCGCGATTTCACCGGCGGTCAGAGAGCTATGTGCCAGGTAGGCGAGGATCTTGCGTCGGGGAGCAGACGAAAGAGCTTCGAAAACCTTCTGAATGCCACCGGTTTCTGCAGCATTCAGCGTGTCGGATTGGTCATTCATTTCGGTCTGGAACTCCCGTTCGAACGCGTTCATCATATTTTAATTAGGTAATTGCCTAATTATATAATAAGTGGTAATTAGCTTACTGCCTAAATAGTGGACGTCCTTTCCCGAGGCAAGTGCCTACTGGTTGCAGCAGGCCGATTTACAAAGAATTGATGCTTCCGGGCAGATCCCCGGAACACGACCACACCTGCCTACAGGCGGGTGAAGGAGAGGAAAACCATGTCTGGAAACTGTGAGGAAAGTCCGAAGCCTGTTTCAACGGAGCGCGTGTCATCCGATGGCGGTGCCAATCCGGTTCACGGGACAGTCGTTCTGAAACCCGCGAAGATGGCCTGGATCGTCAGTATGACAGCCGTCGCTCTGATCGGCGGGCCGCTGACATTCTCCTGGGCTGCATTTGGTGTCTTTGTCGCGCTGACCGCTCTCACTATTTGTGGCGGGCATTCGGTGGGTATGCACCGGCTGTTGATCCACCGGTCCTTCAAAACGTTGCCGTGGATTGAAAAGTTTCTTGTTTATCTAGGCGTTCTGGTCGGCATGGCCGGCCCCTTCGGAATGATCCGCCTGCATGACTTCCGTGACTGGGGGCAGCGTCAGGTCGACTGCCATGACTTCTTCGCGCACCGTGCAGGCTTCTGGAAAGACGCTTACTGGCAGCTGTGCTGCGGTATTGATCTGAAGCAGGAGCCGCGTTTTGAGATTGAGTCGGAAATTGCCGAAGATCCGTTTTATCGGCAGGTTGAAAAGTTCTGGATGGCACAGCAACTTGTTATCGCCGTACCGCTTTATCTCTTGGGCGGTCTGCCGTTTGTTGTCTGGGGCATTTGCTGCAGGGTTTCCGTGTCGCTGATCGGTCACTGGCTCGTCGGCTACTATGCGCATCAGCCGAAGGATCATCTGCTTTTTGTCAAAGGCGCCTGCGTTCAGGGCTACAATCTGCCACACTTTGGTTTCGTGACATTCGGTGAAGCCTTTCACGAAAATCATCATGCCTTTCCGGCGTCAGCCAAACTCGGTTTCCTGCCGGGCCAAACCGACATAGGCTGGTGGCTGGTTACTGGTCTGGAGAGACTCGGGCTCGCGTGGGACGTGAATACGCCGGAGACACTTGAAGCGCGAACTGGATTGACCGTCAATCGAGAAAACCGTGGCAACTTTGTGAGGGAGCCTGGCTGGCTGCATTCACTGCCGGAAGGATAACTGGATGTTGTCTTGTTTTGTCTTCTGACGGGTCAGTTGATCAATCCGCGGAAACGATCTCGAACTCAAATCTGCCGGCCGGCACATCACCGAAATAGACCTCAAGGAGACAATCACCAATCGGGTCACCTTCGGAAACGCACCAGTAGTTCTCGACCCATCCGTCGACGACCGGCAGATATTCATCGGTGATTGCCGTGGTACGGTCTTCGGAGATTTGCGAGGTACTGTACTTGTCATCTTCGCCGGACCAATATTCAGGCTGCTCCGGGAGCTTGAGTATTTCCCTGGTAAAGACGAGTTTTTCGTCGCCCGAGATCTTGATGCGCCAGCCGAAGCAGGCCCTGTCAGGCCAGAGAGGAACCACGTCCGAAGGCAGGTAGACCGGGTCATAGTTGCCATCGGAGAGACCGACAACGAACTCCGTCTTTTCAATCTCGAACGCCCTTGCACCGGTCGCCAGAAAAGCGAAGACGGAAACGATCAGAAAAAGTCTTCTGGGAATTGTGCCGATCATTCGTAACCACATCCTTTGATCGAATATAGAACTGGCGAGGCTGCCATTGTTTCCGGGTGATTTCGCATGTCAACACGTATCGGTAGCAAGAGGTTTCAGCTATTTCACATGAAATGGATTGCAGCCGCGGTGTGCCCGTTTGGAGTCTGGGTGTGGCAGGGAAGGGCAACCGGTCGCCAGATCTTTACTCAATCATCAGGATGTTGCGGTCGGCGGCGGTAGCAGTCTCACGCATTCCGGCCGGTTGCACCTGATAACAGATTGCCTCATATCCTTGTCAGTCCGACCTTGTCCATTTCGGTCCACACGACCATGTGCGAGACCCAGCCTTCACCCGGGACATTGATCTCGACATTTCCTTTCAGCTCTCTTCCCGGATCGCTGATGCGGCATCCCTTGTCGGAAAGATCCAGAAGCACTGCGTCAAAGTCACCAGTTTCGTCTGTTGCCTCGATGGTTTCGTTGACATCGGTGCGCGGTGCCGAGCGGCGCTCCGTTTCGTCGAGCGACGACTGGATGATGGCAGGGATCTCCTCGCGCATGTCCTGCGCAGCCAGGGCCATGGAACTTGTTTTCTCGCTCATGGTGTTGGCGATTGACAGGGTTTCCTGCGCGATCCGGGAGACCTCCGACATGCCCTCTGTGATGCCACCGACCGCCTGGCCGGATTCGTTGACGATCTGGCCGAAATTCTCGGTGGTCACACGTTGCTCTTCGGTGGCGGAGGCAACGGACGCCGCCATTTCGCTCAGGCGGCCGATGCTCTCGATGATCTGGTCGATTGAGGAAACGGCCGCGCCTGTCTTGCTCTGAATGGTGACGACCTGTTCGGAAATCTGTTCTGTGGACCGGTTGGTCTGTTCGGCCAGTTCCTTGACTTCCGCGGCGACAACGGCAAATCCCCGGCCTGCATCGCCCGCACGGGCTGCCTCGATCGTGGCATTCAGCGCGAGAAGGTTCGTCTTTTCGGCAATGTCGCTGATGACCGACACGAATTGCCCAATATTCTCCGCAGCCGCCGCGAGTTCGCCGATCGTTTCGTGTGAAGACGACGACAGCGTGACAGCTTCCGTTGTCAGTTCGTTGGTTTTTTCCGTCTTTTCGGCAACTTCGCTGATCGCCGAAAGCAAGCCTTCGGAAAGCTCGCCGGCCTCGATCGAGCGCTGATGGGTTTCCTTCGCCTGCGAAAGCAGACCGTCAATCCTGCTGCTTGCCCGTTCCAGCGCCGACCGCATGCCGTTGGACTGGACCTCGACCTCATCGGCGCTGTTTGCGATTGTCGAGATGCCCTGGTCGGTCTTGTCGCGAACTTCGGTCGCCATGAGCGATAGCGTTTCCCGCCGCTGGCGGATGTTCTCGCGTTCCGATTCCTTGCGGTCGGTCTCGAGCTTTCGCATCAGGATCAGCTTGGCCTTGAATGTTTCGAAGGCCTCCGCGAGGTCGGCGATCTCGTCATTGCCCTTGACTGCAACCGTGGCTGAAAGATCATTGTCGGCAAGCTGATGGAGCGCACCTGAGACACGGCGCAACGGGCGCGTGACGGTCAGCCGGGCGAGTGCCGCGGATATGAGAATTCCAAGCAACGTGGAAACAATCGCAACAACGATCAGGATGCGAACGGTTTCTTTCTCGTGTTGTTCGGCCGCCAACGTCGCCTCGAGGGTGAAGGTCTCGATTTCATGCAGCAGGGCGACCAGTTCATTGTTGAGATTTGCCTCTTCCTGCTCGACCTCGTGCAGGAGATCAAGCGCCTTTTCGGTTTCGTTGCTGTCGACATATGCGATAATCTGTTCGGCATGAAGATCGTAGCTTTTGTGATCGAGTTCGATCGTTTTCAATGCGTCCAGGACACGTTGAATTTCGTCGAGCGTTTTTTGATCGTAGGCGTGTTTCAGGGCTTCTTCGGCAATTCGTTCGCCTTCCAGAATTTCTTCGTCGACAAGCGCAGCGTATTCCTTGAACTTTTTTTGCGCCGCTTTGCGTTGCAGTTCCAGGTCACCGGCAGCGAGCCCGTTGAGACGCAGGATCCGTTCAAAGAGGACAGATTGTTCAAGCTGGTGTGAGGTGATCCGGCTCAGCACTTCGGTCAACGGAATGTCGGATTCCGCGATGGTCTCAAGTTCCTTGCCGATCTTGTTGAGCTGCGTGACACTGAATACGGATTGCGCAACGATTACCAGACTGAGAACGAGAACTATCGTAAGTACCTTTGCGGCAACTGAAAATCGAATGCCGTTGCGTACAACCATTTCAACGCTCCACGAGATTTAAACTCTGGGTAGTGTTGAATGTATGCGTAAATAAAAAATTACGGTTTTTCCGAAAATCACCAGCGCAGTTTTTGATGCGTAAGGAAATTGAATTTTGTATATTTTAAAACGACTTAATTAAGTTGAAGTTAGGTTGTATTGACAGTATAAAATTGTTCACATTTATGATTGTTACCACAACCAGTGCGTATATTTACTGGGTGTTGTTTTTAGTCGAAGCGAGGTTGTCCGGTGCAGACGGCGCTTTGGATGTCCGGAGCGCGATTTAGATTTGCGGAAGAAGTCGACCCGGACGCACTGCGCCGCCGTGTCTTGATACGGATGTCGCAAGCATTCGCTGGGCTGCCTCATTGAACACCTGAGAGACGAATGTTGTTCGTCATGGAGTGCGCGCATGGGGCCGGCTGGTTTCCAGCTGCATTCTCCCCATTGCCCCCGGCGCTCATTTCCCCTAAAAGACGCGGCAGAATTCCAGAGATTCCCGTCAGTTTTCGAAAGTGGAGAAGCGGAGCCCCATGGCGCGCCAGTTCATCTATCATATGCACGGCCTCTCAAAGGCCTATAACGACAAGAAAGTCCTCGACAATATCCACCTCTCTTTCTACCCGGATGCCAAGATCGGTATCCTGGGTCCGAACGGGGCGGGCAAGTCGACGCTTCTGAAGATCATGGCCGGTCTCGACAAGGAGTATTCCGGTGAGGCCTGGGCTGCCGAAGGCGCCAAGGTCGGCTATCTGCCGCAGGAGCCAAAGCTGGACGAAACCAAGACCGTGATGGAAAACGTCATGGATGGTGTCGCCCACAAACAGGCGAAGATCGACCGCTACAACGAACTGATGATGAACTACTCGGACGAGACCGCCGATGAAGCTTCCCATCTTCAGGACGAGATCGACGCCAAGGACCTGTGGAACCTGGAAAGCCAGGTGGAAATGGCGATGGAAGCCTTGCGCTGCCCGCCGTCCGACGCTTCCGTTGAAAACCTGTCTGGCGGTGAGCGTCGCCGAGTTGCGCTCTGCCAGTTGCTGCTGTCCGAACCGGACCTGTTGCTGCTTGATGAACCGACCAACCATCTGGACGCCGAAACCGTCCATTGGCTGGAACGTCATCTGCGGGAATTCAAGGGTTCCGTCCTGATCATCACCCACGATCGCTACTTCCTCGACAACGTCACCGGCTGGATCCTGGAACTCGACCGCGGGCAGGGCATACCCTACGAAGGCAACTACTCGGTCTATCTGGAAAAGAAGACCAAGCGTATGACGCAGGAAGGCCGCGAGAACATGGCCCGCTCCAGGGCGATTGCTCGTGAGCGCGAGTGGATGGGCATGAGCCCGAAAGGCCGCCAGACCAAGTCGAAAGCCCGTATCCGGGCCTTTGATGACCTTCTTTCCGCTCAGGAAGAGCGGCAGCCGTCGATTGAACAGATCCTCATCCCCGTTGGTGAGCGCCTTGGCGCGAATGTCATCGAGGTTGACGGTGTTTCGAAGGGCTTTGAAGACCGTCTGCTGATCGATGACCTGTCCTTCAAACTGCCGCGCGGCGGCATTGTCGGTGTGATCGGCCCGAACGGGGCAGGCAAATCGACGCTTTTCAAGATGCTGACCGGTCAGGACAAGCCGGACAAAGGTGCCGTCAATATCGGTGACAGCGTGCAACTGGGTTATGTTGATCAGTCGCGCGATGCGCTCAACCCGACCAACACTGTCTGGGAAGAAATTTCCGGTGGTGCTGAGGTGATCTACCTTGATGACAAGGAAATCAACTCCCGCGCCTATTGCTCGTCCTTCAACTTCAAGGGCCCTGCTCAGCAGGCAAAAGTCGGCGACCTCTCCGGAGGTCAGCGCAACCGCGTGCATCTGGCGAAAGTCCTGAAGAAGGGCGCCAACGTGCTGCTGCTCGATGAGCCGACCAACGACCTCGACACCGAAACGCTGGCCGCGCTCGAAGACGCACTGGAGAACTACGCCGGCTGCGCCGTGGTGATTTCGCACGATCGTATGTTCCTCGACCGTCTGGCCACGCACATGCTTGCCTTCGAAGGTGACAGCCATGTGGAGTGGTTCGAAGGCAACTTCGAAGATTATGAAAAAGACAAGGTCCGCCGCCTTGGCGCCCATGCTGCCGACCCGCGCAGGATCAAGTACAAGCCGCTGACACGCTGAGCGGCAAATAGACGAAGTGACGAAAGGCGGCCATGCGGGCCGCCTTTTTTGTTTGCCTGCCGTCTCTTTACGAAGGATGCCTTCCGGTTGCATTCTGTACCGGTTTCCCCGGGCAATGCGTTCTTGTTCTGCATCCGGGCCCATTGGCGATTGATCGAAGAGTTCAGGGATTGCTTCAAGTTATGCCGACGCTTCAGCTGATAGCGCGTTCGCTAACCGGCCTCGGTCGCTACGACCCCGGCGCGTTGCGACTGATGCGCGGCATAGACATGACCTTGACGATCGTTGCCGCTTCGCTGTTGGCGATGCAACTGGCTCGTCTTTTTCAGTCTCCCGTCTCCGGTTTTGATCTTGCCGTGCTCGCGGCCGGAGCGGGAGCCGGCATACTCGTGTTCACACCTGTATCGACCAGAAGGCAGGAAACATCCGACATTTTCTGGCTCGGCGTCATATTGACGGTAAGTTTTGCAATCGGTGCCGTGATCATCACGTTGTTTCAGGAAACGGCCATCCCGGTTCTTCAGGTTCTTTGGATTGGCGTGATCGCGGTCGGCTTCGGCATGGATGGGCTTGGGCCGTTCTGGCTCAGGGCAGGGCGGATGCTGGCAATTTTCTGGATCTTTGTCGTCGTTGCCAGCCAACCCGTCGCACCCGGTATCTGGCTACCAGCCATGGGCGCATTGGGAACTGCAGTCGCATTTTTCTTCCGCATCTGCCTGTGGCGGCCGTCGCCGACGAAAACCTTGATGCGTGTGGAAAAGACCAATCGGAAAGTCATTGCAGAGTATCTTCAACTTGCTGCTCTGGGCAGCCTGAACAGTGCCGGTTTGCGCAAGAAGAACCTCGCGCGGCTTGCCGTTCTTCGGACCGAGCTGGAAACCTGCATCCAGTTGATCGGTCCCAAAAACGATTTGAGGGCGTTGTCGCCGGAAGCCGCTGCCATGATGCAGCTCGCACTGGAAGTTGTCAGGGAAGCAGTCTCGGCCCTTTCGGATCAATGCCGTGCCCAGTTGACTGAAGGGACATCCTACCGGGACACCGTTCGGGACTTGATAGGCACCCTTGAGACAGGGGAACAGGTCACGGCAAAACCGGGCCTGGACAACGTTTGGTCCCGTTCGCTTGCGGATGTTTCAACCGATGATCAGTTCCATCTTCTTCGCATCGTGCAAGCGTTTCAAAGACTGTGGCAGTTGTCCCGGTCGACCGAAAACATACGGCCTGGACCGAATGCTGCCGGCAGTTCGGTGCAGTCGCGATGGTGGCGAAAAATTTCGTGGGAATTGGCGCTTCAAGCCAGTGCCGCCGCCGCGACCTGTTATGGATTGGGTGTCTATTTCAACCTGAGTCACGTCTATTGGATCACGGTCACGGTCGTCGTCGTCATGTGTGCCAGTCTTGGGGCGACCGTCAAAAAAACGGTTTCTCGGACTGTGGGGACCGCAATTGGTGTGTCAATTGCCTTGGCCGTGGAGCCCGTTCTCGCGCAGTTTCCGGAAATCCGGCTGGTGCTGATCATCCTGTTGCTGCCACCGATTGTTGTCTTTCTGGAACGGAATTACGGCATTGCATCCGGAATCATAAGCTTTGTCGTGTTGATTGGACTTCAGGCGCTCACGGGAATGCCGGTCGCTCAGTTCTGGCCACGCCTTTACGACACGCTGATCGGAGCCGCCGCAGGCCTGGCCGCGGCCAGGCTGCTGTTGCCGCGGAAAAGCGCTGAAAACGTTCACGCACTGGCAGTCGACTATATCACCGCCTGTTACAAATACCTGAAAGTGGAGAATCGGACCGAAGCGGAGCAAAAGAAGGAATATGCCAAACTGAAGTCAGCGGCGAACAACCTGGTATCTGCCGCGCAGGACTATCGCGTGGAACAATCGCCCTGGGCTTCCTTCGCGAATTCCTACGATGAGCTTGATATCATGGTTCTGGTTCTTGCCGATTATGTTGTTCTCTATCGCCAGTCGCGGATGACCGTCGTGGCAGAGACCGCAAAATACGACTTCGAGCCACCGCTCTCGCCGATCATCGCCAAAATGGACAAGCGGATGCATGATGAATTCGAGGCAGTTCTGGACGGCAGGGAGAAACAGACCGTTCCCGGTCTGGTTGAAGAATGGAAGTCCATGATACCAGTAGCCGGCGGGAGAGGAGAACAACTCATGACCGACTGGGTTGCGATGCTCTATTACGTGCGGAAGCTCACTACCTGCCTGGATGGCTTGAGGCGGGATCCCAAGTGGGCCGCAGCCCTGGCGCTGGACCGGTGAAATCGGCCCGGGCCAACCTTGGTACAAATCAAATTCTCCAATAGGGTCAGGATATTGGCTTCCGGGATTCAAGTTCTACCGATGCTTCAGCCGATCTTTCGAACGATGAACCGTTTTGTCCGGTATGACCCCGGCGCATTGCGCCTGGTGCGCGGGGCGCATCTGATGATCACGGTTGTCACGGCAGGTTTGCTGGCCAACCAGCTAGGGCCTTTCGCCAATGGTGTTCCGGGTTTTACGCTTTCTGTTCTGGCGGCTGCCGCCGGCGCGCATTGTCTTTTGTTCACGCCGATTTCGACCCGCAGGCAGGAGGCCAGCAACCTTTTTTGGCTTGGGCTGATCATGACAGGCCTGGCAGTCGTGGGAATGGTGTCCGAACTGATCGCGGGCGAGAACACGCAGGTCGTGCTTCAGGCCATGTGGATTGGCTTCATTGCCATCGGATTCGGTCTTGAAGGCTTTGGGCCGTTCTGGTTGCGGACGGGGCGCATGGTGTCGATTTACTGGCTGTTCGTGATCATGTCGAGCGGTTCGGGGTCGCCGGGATTCTGGTTGCCGGCCATGACGGTTTTTGGCGCCGTGCTGGCCTTCGTGATCCGCATCGGCTTCTGGAGGCCGTCACCCGAAAAGACGTATCGCAGGGTCGAAAGGGCAAATCGGCAGGCAATGGCTGATTACCTGAAGCTTGCAGCAAACGGACAGCTTTCGATCGACAGGCGCCGCCGGCTGAACCTCTCCGACATCGCAAGTCTGCGTTCGGAGCTGGAAACGAGCATCGACCTGGCAGAACCCGGATCGGCTATCCGAGGACTGTCGCTAGAATCGGCGGCGATGATGCAGCTTGCACTGGAAGTCGTGCGCGATGCGACGGCTGCGCTCTCGCCTGAGTGCCGGGCGGAATTGATCACGAACGCCACTTATCAGCAAGTGGTTGGTCAGGTTCAGGAGAAGGTAGTGAGGTCCGACAGTCCGTCCGGCGAAACACCCTTTGACGTGGCCTGGGCGGAACTTGCAGTCGGATTTCAAAAGGGCGACAAGTTTCAGCTGTTGAGAATTGCGCAGGCTTTCGAGCGGATCTGGAAACTGGCAGAAGGGACAGCGCAACTGAGAGCAGACGACGACACCGGGCTGGACGTCAAGTCGGGAAGCTGGTGGCAGCTGATTTCCTGGCGACTTGCGGTTCAGGCAAGTGTCGCTGCCAGTGTCGGATACGGCATCGGTATCTATTTCAACCTGAGTCACGCCTACTGGGTCACCATCACGGTTATCGTTGTTCTTTGCGGCAGCCTTGGCGCAACAATGAAAAAGACCGTGCAGCGCACGCTGGGCACCGCGGTCGGATTCGTGTGTGCAATTCTTCTGGAGCCGGAGCTGGCAGGCTATCCCGAACTT
The DNA here is from genome assembly GCA_963377175.1 of Effrenium voratum. Classification (NCBI taxonomy): domain Eukaryota; class Dinophyceae; order Suessiales; family Symbiodiniaceae; genus Effrenium; species Effrenium voratum. The sequence goes on from CAUJNA010003283.1 coordinate 25,361, forward strand.
CGGGTTGCCCTGATCGTCCTGCTGTTGCCTCCGGTAATAGTTCTGTTTGAACGCAACTATGGGATCGCTGCAGGGATCATCAGCTTCCTCGTGCTGATCGGGCTCCAGACGCTGACCGGGTTGCCCACTGCGGAATTCTGGTCCCGTCTTTACGACACACTGATTGGTGCGGCTGTAGGGCTGGCCGCGGCCTGGCTGCTCTTCCCGAACAGAAGCGGTGATAGTGTCGAGCGGTTGGAGGCCTCTTATCTGAACGCCTGCTCGGAATACCTCAAGACGGATAGCGGGCCGAATGATCCCGACTACACCAGGTTGAAGGCCACTGCCCACCAAGTGCTCGCAACTGCCAGAACCTATCGAACGGAACGCGCTCCCTGGTCGTCCTTCACCAGGTCCTCAAGCAAACTGGATACGCTTGTTGTCTTGTTGGCGGACTATATCGCGCTGTATCGCCAGGCGAGAGCCAACGTCCTGGCCGACTCTGACAAATACGCTAGCGTCAAAACGCTCGTCGCCACAATGGACAAGCGTATTCACGATGAAATCGGCGCCGTTCTGGACGGAAAAGGCAAGCAGGCCATGCCGGGTCTGGCTGAAGAGTGGAAGGCCGCGATACCGGCAACCGCCGAGGACGATGATCGTTTCATGACGGACTGGGTTGCGATGCTCTACCACGCCAGAAAGGTCATCCGCTGCCTTGACGGGTTCCGGCAGGATGTCGCCTGAAATCCGAATTGCAGAATGTTCTGCAGCTGAAATTGGAGCCATACCTTTCACTTAATTAATCTGACCGCCATTGTCCGGCTGCAATCTGGAAGGCAGACTGTCTTCAGTGTAACAATCAGAACGGGATGCTCGCGTGAAAGTGACTTGTCAGCGACCGGGCCTCCCTCTTGCCCGGGAGGAGGATTTTTAAGAATGATCTGTTTGAAGAAAACTCGCCGAATGGTTGTCGGTGCCGGCCTGTTGGCCGGGATGGGGATTGGAGTGGCTCAGGCGCAGGACGCACAACCGGCCGCCGCCGACCCGACACCGCCGCCAACATACGACTTTGTGCAGCAAGCCGGAGAAATGTCCTACGACGGCAGTTCTCTTACGCTCTCGGATGCCAATACCGGTGTGCTGTTTTTCAGCGATCGGCCGTACCGGGTCGGCGGACAGATCTCCAACTCGGATTTTGCGGGATACTGGGATGCTGACACTGGCTTCAAGGGTGACCCGCCCAATGCAGTTGTCTCCGTCCTGAGCAAGACGGACAAAGCGCCGGCTTTGGTGGAGCTGACCTCCGCAAAGATGGAGGGATCATCGGTTGTTTATGGCGTCAAGGTGTTGCGCGGTGACTTGCCTGAGAGTGCAAAAGGAGTTGCCCTCTTTATTGACCGCAGTGCCCGTCAACCGCACCATCGTCATGGCCACACAACTGCAACGGCACCGGGTTCAGTGGGGTTTGAACCCTACGGTCCCTATTGCTACCACGCACCGCAGGATCCGCGTTGCCGGGCCTGGCATCACCCGTATCATCCCTATCATCCTTATTATCCGCCGTACCATCCCTATTACCCGCCTTATGGTCCCTACTATCACTCGGGAGCCTATGCGGCCGGTGTTGCAACCGGAGCTGCGATCGCCAATGCGTCGAAGCAGCCAACCTACTATTATTATCCGATCCCGACCGGGGCACTTCCGCCAAATTGCTGGATCAATTCACAACATACGCAGATGGTTTGCACCGTCCCGCTTCAGTGATTTTCACTCAACAAACAGCCCCGCAATCTGCGGGGCTTCTTTTTTCAGGTGATGTGCCGGGAATTCTCGTCGACAACGTACGCCAGGTATTTCAGCTTCAGGGTAATTTCACTATCGCTTCGCTCCCGATACCAATTTGAAAGTGGTGGTGTTGTCTATGCGGGAATTCCAGGGCGAGGCAAAACATGCACGGCTTTATTTCAATTTTCATTTTCTTTGAAGGTGCAAATCATTCCGGTTGACCCGGTATTTCGTGCTGCGATTGAAGAGGCAGGTCCCGGAGATCGACTGATCGTCGGGATTGAAAATGACTTGAAGACGAACCGGGAGCGGGCGATACCTGATCGCTATTGGTACAAGTTCTGACAAGGTCGACCGACGAAATGACTGATCAAGCATCGTTGCTGCAGGAAGAGATCCGGATAACTCCCAAATTCAGGGTGGCCGGACGGGTAGAAGGCCTCTTCAGCACAGAGGCTCCGGAAGATTTTCAAACCGTTGCTGTCGAAAGCCTGGAACTCACCTTTGAAGGGATCCCCGGTGACAGGCATGCCGGCATGACGAGAAAGTCCGGAGGCCGTGAGCCCTGGTATCCGCGCGGCACTGAGATGTGCAACGAACGGCAGGTTTCAATCCTGTCAGGCGTTGAACTCTCCAGGATAGCTGAACTGATGGAGCTTGATGAAATCCGCCCGGAGTGGATTGGCGGCAATATCATGCTGTCCGGGATTGCCAACCTGACCAGACTGCCGCCACGTACCCGGCTGGTTTTTGAAAGTGGTACAGTGATCCGCATCGATGGTGACAACCTGCCTTGCCGGTTTGCGGGAGAAGCGATCGCATCCAATTATCCGGACAGGGAAGGGTTGGACCTGCTGTTTCCGCAAAAGGCAAGAGGACTGCGCGGTCTGGTCGGATACATTGAAAAGCCCGGCGTGATCGCGCCGGGAGAAGCTGTCACCGCACATATTTCCGAACAATGGATTTACCCGCGCGGTTGAGCGAGTAGTCTGGCGAATGACCAGACTGAATCTCGTGGAGACTATCGTGCTACCTATCCATCACATGATCGGCAATGCCCCACAGCCCGTTGCCCCGTTTTCGCATGCCGTAGAGGCCGATGGCTGGCTCTGCGTCACCGGCCAGATGCCTACCTTTCCGAACGAACCGCAAGCGCCTTTGCCGGAAGGTATTGCCGCGCAGACAACAAGGGTGATGGAGAACCTGAAACTGGTCCTTGCCGGAGTTGGTCTTGGATTTGAACATATAGTGTTCGCAAGAGTTTACCTGACCGAATTCAAGCGGGACTATCAGGAAATGAACCAGACTTATCTGTCGTTCTTCCCTCCGGACAAGCTCCCTGGTCGTACCTGTATCGGCGTTACCGGGCTGGCGTTGGATGCGCTTGTCGAGATCGACCTGGTAGCAAAGCGGCCTTAGGAATTGAATTCGTCTGAAGTCTCGGCAACTTCCCTGTTGCAGCCCCATTCGCGCAGGGTCTCGTTCATCGGTTCGAGAATGAAGAACCGGGCCGAGTCCCTGTCATACCCTTCCTCCAGAAGGGCATCATACTCGGTGAGTTCATGTCGGATATGACTTGTCGTCGCCTGCCAGAGCGCAATTGTCGGCGGCAGGTGGCGCAAATGGCCGGTGAGCGCAACGGACAGGATCGCCTCGGCGTCGCGCATCGGTACCCGAGGGAGCAACGCCCGCAATGCCTTGCGCATTTCCTTTTGTCGTTTTGTGCCGCCAGTCATAATTTTTGCTCTTGAGTTCAGGCCCGGCTTAATGCCTGACGAAGTTCAGGCGCCGGTAAGCCTCAGTTCTTCCAGCCCGTCCGTGTTGGACAGCGGGAGACCGGCGACAGTGCCATTCGCGCGCACGCTGCCGACAATCTCGTCAAACGGCAAGGGCTGCGCGAAATGAAATCCCTGTACAAGGTTACAGCGAAGAGCTGACAACAGATCGAGTTGGTTTCTGTCCTCCACGCCTTCCACGATACAAAGCAAATCCATTGTGCGGCACAAGTTGATGATCGACGTGATGACGCCGCTTGCGACCGGGTCGTGTATGTCTGCGACGAAACTTCGATCCACCTTGACGCAGTCGATCGGCAAGCGATGCAGGTATCCAAGGCTTGAATAGCCGGTTCCGAAGTCATCGAGCGCAAGCTTTACGCCGGCGCCGCGGAGCGTCTGAAGGCAAGTTTTGGCAGTCTCGTAGCTGCCTATTACAGACGTTTCGGTAATTTCAAAGGTGATCAGTTTCGGATTGATGCCGTGACGCTCAATCGTTTCAAGAAGCGTCCGTGCAGTCTCAGGTGACGTGATATCTTGCGCCGAAAGATTGAATGAAAGGCACAGATCCCCAGGAAGTTCGCAGATTTGTCGAAGTGCCTTGTCGAAAAGGGAAAGCGTAAGCCTGTTGATCTGGCCAGTTCTTTCGGCCACCGCGATGAACCTGTCGGGAGGGACCTTGTCCAGCACGGGACTGTGCCATCTGGCAAGTGCTTCAAAGCCGACAATGATCCGAGCGGGGAGTGAAACAACCGGCTGGAAGTAGACCTGAAATTCGGCATCGAAATCCGCGTTCTGCAAGGCTCCTTCGATGGCACGTTCGGATCGGATGCGAGCTTCATGCTCTTCCGAATAAACCGTTGTGTGGCCACGTGATGTGGTTTTGGAATTGTAGAGAGCATAGTCCGAGCGATCAAAGAGCGCATGAGCCGTCTTGCCTGCTTCCGGGTAGGAAGCGATGCCGCAGGAGGCGCCAACCGTCAGATTCATGTCTCCGATGCGATAAGGAGCGCTGACGCGATCGCAGATTTCCTGACCTGTTCTCGCTGCGTCCTCCAGGTTCCCCAGGAAGAGAAAGCCGAACTCGTCACCGCCGAGGCGGCAGATTTCAACATTTTCAAGCTGCAACGATTTCAATCGATGACCAACGGCCATCAACAGATGGTCGCCCGCCTTGTGGCCATAGGTGTCGTTCACAGGTTTGAACCGGTCGAGATCGATCACGCCAACTGCAAATTCCCGCTTGGACTCTGTCGCGCATTTGATGAGGGCTTCGACGCGGTTGAAGAAATATCGCCGGTTTGGCAGATCCGTTAGGGCGTCGGTCTGGGCAAGCCGTTCATTTTCCGCGTTGAGCTGCTCTGTTTCCCTTTGTTTGACGGCGAGATCCGCCTGCGACCTGACAAGTTTGCAAAACCCGTTGTAACCGCTGATCAGCACCTGGAGGACGACAAGGCAGACCAGGAAAATATTCATCGCAATGGCAAAATAGACATCCTGATCCTGCCGCATGTAATAGATGAGGTAAGGAACCGTTACGATGAACATGACGGCCAGCGCAGCCTGAGGCAGGTTCATCAGGCAGAATATGCATCCGATCACCGTAATGGCGATGAAAAGGGCTACGTGTCCTCTTTCTTCAGGTCCACCATATCCGTCAAGGCTGAGTGACCACGATATGTAGATCACGGCCATGAGACTGCCGAGCACGACGGTCTGGCGCATTTTCCGGATGGCTTCATCCGGCCCCGGCGTAATCCGGCTGGCACGCAACCAGGCGATCATCCGAAACGATGTCAGCACAAGCATCGGCACGAGGACACCGACGGTCAGATAAACCGGCGCAACATCGTAATGCGTATAGGCAACGGCAATCGCATTGACCATCAGGAGCGCATAGAGCGATGGAATCTGGGTTTTCAGCTCGTTGTATTGAGCCTGAGCGATTTCGGGATGACGGGGATCGATCATCATCCATCTCAGGAAAGCCCTGATCTTGTCCATCATTCCCTCCACTTTATTTGTTTTTATATTGAAGAAACTAAAAGAACAGTTAGGGCGGGAAATTGGTGGATCGGCACAACAATATTATCAAGCATATGATGTTGTTTCAAAACAGCTGATAAAACGAACAGAACTCCGAGATAGAATTCGAAGGTCCGCTTCGTTAAGGTCGAATCTTGCTATGCGAGTTCAAGCGGTTGAGCGTTGCGATCCAGACAGTCGAATGGATCGGCCAAGCAGTTAACAATTTAAGGCTTTTTAACTTGGGGGGCGCGGCTGGACTTTCGCTCGTCAGTCTTGCCAAACCATCTCGCTTCGACAGCGTTCACAATAAGATAAGAGATCTATTTTTTTATGTTCGTTTGACCCTATATTGAATTCATGGCTGATCGCACCCGAACACGACTGTTAAATGCCTTGAAGTCCGCCGGTCCGCAGACGGCTGCGGACCTGGCCCAGGACCTCAGCGTCACGTCCGTCGCCGTGAGGCAGCATCTTGATGGATTGCACCAGGACGGCCTGGTGGATTTTGAGGACGTGAAGGGGTCAGTCGGCCGCCCCAAAAGGGTCTGGGATCTGACATCCGCAGGACATCAGCAATTCCCGGACAGTCACTCGACGTTGATTGTGGGTCTTTTGAGCGGCCTTAGCGATCTCTACGGAGATGACGGCCTGGAAAAGCTCATCACGCATCGCGAAGAGAAAACCCGACAGTCCTATACAGAGGCCCTGAGCGATCTGGCCGATCTGCCCGAGAGGGTCGAGGTGCTTGCGGATTTGCGCAGCCGCGAAGGCTATATGGCAGAAGTAATCCGGGATGATGACGGTTTTCTTCTGGTGGAAAACCACTGCTCGATTTGCGCCGCGGCAACGGCCTGCCAGGGATTTTGTCGCTCGGAACTGAGACTGTTCAGGGATGTTCTGGGACCAGATGTCGCCGTTGAGCGTGTCGAACATCTTTTGTCCGGAGACCGGCGTTGCATGTACAGGATCAAACCGCAGGATTGTTCCTGACCACGGGGACGCAGTTTTCCGTTTGCTGAATTCGGGAGTGTAAGGCGTGGCGATTGCCAGACCGATGTTGGCCGGGTTGATTAACAGGTATTTCCGGCCCTTCGAAAAACACCTGAAACCTCTTGACCTGCCGGTGAATCCTCTGCCCGACCAGGGGCCACTTCGGCTCGTTTGGCATTTTGCCAAGATGTTCCGCCGGCAACTCGTGATCGTGTCGGTGCTGGCGATGATTTCCGCCGCGCTTGGGCTCGCCGGCATCTGGGCGATAGCCTACGTGGTCGATGGCGTTACCGCGGGAGGAGCAGCGGTGTTTCTGCGCGGCCATGGCTGGGTGCTCGCAGGCTTTTTCGTTCTCTTTGTGATCGTGGACCCCCTGGCGTTTCTTTTGCGCCAGACATTTGCATTTCAAACCGTGCGCATTCTGTTGCCGGCAGCGATGCGCTGGCAGGCGCACAAGGCCGTCGAGGCCCAGGATCTTGCCTTTTTTGAAGACACGTTTGCCGGGCAGGTGGCCTCGCGTATTGCCCAGGTGACAATGTCGGTTCACCGGCAGATGATGCTTGCGATCGAGACGATCCCTTATCTTGTCATCCAGTTCGGCGGTTCGTTCCTGTTGCTGTTGGCATTGTCATGGCCATTGGCGATACCCGTTCTGGTCTGGATAGCGGCCAATTCACTTGTCGCCTGGCTGGCAATCCCGACCTATATGCAACGATCTGCCAAGGTGGCCGCTGCCAACTCGCGCGCAACCGGCGCCATGACGGACGTCTATTCCAATATCGCGATGGTAAAGCTTTTCGCGGCCGAAGACTCCGAGGCGGGAGCGATCCGCAAGGTCATTGGCGAAACGATCGATACCAGGCATAGCGAAAACCGGTCCTATATCCTGACCGACAGCTGTGTCTATTTCCTCAACGTGCTGATGATCCTGGCGGTCGTGGCCATCGGCTTCTGGGGCATGACCGGCGGGTGGGTGTCGATTGGCGATTTCGTTGCAGGACTGACGGTCACCAGATCCCTGTCGGCAGCTTCTTCGAGATTCATCGGCGTCGGCCAGTCCATCACCAGCACGCTGGGAACCATCAAGGATGCGATGCCCATCATGACCAGCCGGCCGGAGATCACCGATCGGTCGGGTGCCTCGGCGCTGGACGTGACAAAGGGGCGGATCAGCTTCGAGGATGTTTCCTTTGCCTATCACAAGGACCGAAAGCCGATTCTTGAGGCTTTCAATCTGACCATTGAACCAGGGGAACGTGTCGGACTGGTGGGACTGTCGGGGGCAGGCAAGTCGACGGTCATTTCCCTGCTCATGCGTTTGCGGGATGTAACGAGCGGCAGTATCTCGATTGACGAACAGGACATACGGAGCGTGACCCAGGCCTCGCTGCGCAGTCAGATCGGCGTCGTCACACAGGACATCTCGCTGCTCAACAGGTCGATCCGGGACAACATCCGTTATGGCAAGCCGGATGCGGGTGATGACGAAATCCGGGCGGTCGCAAAGGCTTCGGAGGCGCTGGAGTTCATTGATGAGCAAAAAGACAGCAAGGGTCGAACAGGGCTCGATGCACATGTCGGCGACAGGGGCGTCAAGCTTTCCGGCGGTCAGCGTCAGCGCATCACGATCGCCAGGGTATTGTTGAAAAATGCACCGATCCTGATTCTGGACGAGGCAACGTCTGCACTAGACAGCGAGGCAGAGCTTGCCATTCAGCAAAATCTTGCCCGGATGATGGAGGGGCGGACCACCCTGGCCGTCGCGCACCGCCTGTCGACAATCGCTGCGATGGATCGTCTTGTGGTCATGGACAAAGGCAGGGTTGTCGAGGAAGGAAATCATCGTGATCTCCTGGCTCTCGGTGGACTTTATGCAGTGCTTTGGGAACGGCAATCCGGCGGTTTTCTGGCGCTCAATGCGGCTGAGTAACTCGGAGAGGCCCTGTTGATCGGCGCAACCGAGCGGCACTAGCAGCGCTGCAAGACGACCTTGAAGTGCCACTGTTCGAATGCACACTCCGTCGTCATGTGGCGATGGAGTGCCTCGAAACGGTGACGGAGTTCATTTCCCACCCGCCTGGTGCCCTTCCCGTAGCCCAACAAGGGTTTGAACCATTGCTCGCGCGGCAAATTTGGATGTTTCGTTGATTTTGATCTGCAACTTGTTGATTTTTCGAAAGAAGGGTCACAATACTCCCGCATGGACAAACGAGAACGCGCAGAACTCTTTCGTGAACGCCTTTCCGACGCGATCCGCAGCCGGGACATGAACCGCAGCGATCTGGCGCGGGGCGCGCGGCTGGACCGGTCGACGGTGTCGCAACTCTTGTCGGAAGACGCGCCGCGCTTGCCAAACGGTCAGGCGCTTGCGGCGATCGCAACTGCGCTCGGCGTGTCTGCGGACTGGCTTTTGGGATTGTCCACGCACCGTGGAGCCGCTGCGGAAATTCTGGATCAGGCTGTTCAGATAGCAGAAACCGACCGGCACCCGGTCGATGAGCACCTTCTGGCCTGGTACCGCGATGCGGTTGGCGCCAAGATCCGTCATGTTCCAGCCAACCTGCCTGACGTTTTGAAGACCGAGGCAGTCCTGGCTTATGAATACGCGGGGGAAACTTTGCGCACGGCGGATCAGGCGATCACCGGAACACGGGATCAGCGAGCGTTGTTGCACCGGGCAGAATCGGACATGGAAATTGCCCTTTCCCGCGAAGCTCTGGAAGGCTTCGCACGAGGAGAGGGGCTCTGGTCCGGACTTTCACCCGATGAGCGGCGCGAACAGCTTGAAGTCATGGGCAAAAGCCTGTCGGATCTTTACCCTTCATTGCGGCTTCATCTGTTTGGGGCAACAGATCGCTATTCCTCACCCTTCACGGTATTCGGTCAGAAATGGGCAGCGCTTTATCTCGGACAGAGATACCTCGCTTTTTCAAATACCCGCCACGTGCAACTTTTCGCGGGCCATTTCGACGATCTTGTACGCCACGCGGTAGTCCGCTCGCATGAAGCCGGGGATTTCGTGTCGCGGCTTGCAAGCGACATCTGAATCTCCCCGCCATTTTCCTCACGAACCTTGGCATTTTGCAGGGCTGCAACGTGGTCGTGCAAAGCAATTGCGCGCACGATTGCACCTGTGCCGTTGGAAACCGTAGGGGGCTGTTTTTTGAAAAAATAGTTTGCTTTTTCCTTGAATACACTGCGTTGAGTGGTCAGGTGCATGGGGCGCATGACACACTCATCAGTCGATTTTTCTTGACAAATGAAAACTTTTGAATACAAATGTAAACGAATTGATGCAAACGAAGACAATTGGTGACGCGTATGCCAAAGAGTATTCCGATAAGTGTCAGGCTCAGCGATGACGATGTCTCGTTCCTGGCGGGTTACGAGGTTCAGGGCGCCAGAACCCCAAGCGACAAGATGCGGGAAATTCTGAAGGCAGCGCGGGAACGCGAAGAGGGCGTTCAGGATGTCGAGGCCTGTGAGGATCTGCTCCGCACTATGGCGCGGCCGGCCGAGAAGGGGCTTCGGCAATTACAAAGGGAAATCGGAAACAGATCCGATCTTGTCATGAAACTGTATGAGCGATTGCCGGAAATGCTGGCGGAACTCATCGCATCGGCGCCGGGACCGGAACAGGGAGAACAGGATCTGGTAAAGTTCGAGGCAGCGTTGTCCGCAGAGCTGTTTTCATTGATCGAGGAGATATTTGACCTCGGACTGACCACCCCGAGCCGAACCTACGATCCGGTACTCATGGACAGGCGTCTCGAGCCCATTCTCGAAGTTGCGCGGCTGCTGGATCAAAGGCGTCAAACCAGGGACTAGGGGGCCTGTATCGGCAAATGACTGCTGAACGGGCCACGGTAAATACGGAATAAGTGTAGCAGTAACATGCGCACCAACCCGTCGTTTCGGGTATCGGTTGGATACCGGATTTTTTGAATTTTTTGAGAAGTGGAACGGAAAGGAAGGAAAGATGGCAGAAGGTCTCGTAACACGCGTCAAGCGTCTGGTCTCCGGCGGTGTGAACCAGTTGGTGGACTCCATTGAAAACACTTCCCCCGCAACCGTCATGGAAGAGGCAATCCGGGAAGTGGACCGGGCCGTCGATCAGGTCCGTGATGAATTGGCCGGTGTCTTGGCGAACAAGCACCTTGCAAACACCCGGCTTGGGGAAACGACAACACGTCACGAAGAGCTGCAGGGTCAGATTGCCGTGGCGGTGAAAGAAGGGCGGGACGATCTCGCGGAAGCAGCCATTGCGCGCCAGCTTGACCTCGAAGTTCAAATTCCGGTTCTGGAGTCTGCAGTCGCAGATGCCAGCCGGGAGGAAAAGGAACTGGAAGGTTATGTGAGCGCTCTCCAGGCGCGCAAGCGTGAGATGGAGGCGGAACTGGTCAATTTCCGCCGTTCCCAGCAACAAAGCGCGACGGACAGTGCAGCATCGGGAGTTGCGGCTCCAAAGGACAGTGTCGAAGGCAAGACCCGCAAGGCGGAACAGGCATTTGACCGTGTCATGCAGAATGCGACCGGTCTGCCCGGCGGACTTTCGACCGACAAGGCCGACGCAACCAAACTTGCCGAGCTGGAAGATCTTGCCCGCAAGAACAGGGTTTCTGAACGCCTTGCCGCATTGAAGGCGTCGGCGAAAGACGGTTGAACATGGTCGAGTTCATCCTAGCCGACCAGAACACACCTTTTGCGGTCGCTCTCGGACTGATGATTGCGATCGCGCTCGCCGAAGGTGTCGGCACGCTCATGGGACTTGGCCTGTCGAGCATGATCGACAGCCTGCTTCCGGAAGTGGATCTGCCCGACGTGGATCTGCCTGATGTTGATGCGCCGGATTTCGACGCCGATATCCAGGCCGGTGCCCTGCCGGGAGATCTTGATACGGTTGCGGCCGGGACCGAGTTGACCGGGCCCGGACAAGGTATCTTCAGCCAGATACTCGGATGGTTGTGCTTCGGCAGGGTGCCGGCGCTGATCATCCTGGTGATCTTCCTCACGGGGTTCGGCCTCGTCGGGTATGTCCTCCAGAGTCTGGTGCAATCCGTCTCCGGATATCTGTTGCCGGGTATCGTGGCCTCCGCCGGAGCTTTCGCGGGAGCGTTGCCCTTTACCAGGGTGACCGCACTCGGATTGTCCAAGGTGATGCCAAAGGACGAAAGCGACGCCGTCTCTCGGCAGACTTTCGTGGGAAAACCCGCGGTGATCGTGCAGGGACATGCCAAGGAAGGCCTTCCTGCGCAGGCGCGTCTTAGCGACCCGACCGGTCAGTCCCACTATGTGCTTGTGGAGCCGGACGTTGAAGGCGAAGTGCTCGAGCAGGGTACGAACATCATCATCGTACGCCAGCAGGGACCGCATTTCACGGCGATAAGGAATACCAACGCGACATTGACCGGCGCTGGCGATTGACGCTGGTGCCGGGCTGAAAATTTCCATCAAAAAAAACAAAGGGAGTTGTAAGTTATGGACCAACTCATAAGTATTTTGATCCTGGTCGGCATCGGCTTTGTGGCGCTGCTGGCCGTTGGCTTGATCATTTCCAGGCTCTATCGCCGGTCTTCGAAAGAAGTGTCGTTTGTGCGTACCGGTTTCGGTGGCCAGCGTGTCATCATGAACGGCGGCACGCTTGTGTTGCCTGTGCTGCATGACGTCATTCCGGTCAACATGAATACGTTGCGTCTGGAAGTCCGCCGTTCCAACGATCAGGCGCTGATCACCAGGGACCGCATGCGTGTCGACGTCCTGGCAGAATTTTATGTCCGGGTTCAGCCGACCATCGAATCCATTGCCAATGCAGCGCAGACGCTTGGTCAGCGGACCATGAAGCCGGAGGCTCTGCGTGAACTTGTTGAGGGCAAGTTCGTTGATGCCTTGCGCGCGGTTGCCGCGGAAATGGCAATGGAAGAGCTGCACGAGCAGCGCGTGAACTTTGTGCAGAAAGTGCAGGCTGCGGTTTCGGAAGACATTCTGAAAAACGGTCTTGAGCTGGAATCGGTATCACTTACCGGTTTGGACCAGACCAACCGCGAATATTTCAATCCTGAGAATGCCTTCGATGCCGAAGGTCTCACGAAACTTACCCAGGAGATCGAGGAACGCCGGAAGAAGCGGAACGACATCGAGCAGGAAACCGAAATCCAGATCAAGCGCAAGAACCTGGAGGCCGAACAGGAGCGTCTGCAGATCAATCGCGAAGAGGAATTCGCCAAGCTTGAACAGCAGCGCGAGATCCAGATCCGCCTGGCTGAGCAATCCTCTCTGATTGCCAAGCAGCAGGCGGAGCGCGAGCGTGAAGCCGAAGAAGCCAAGATCCTGGCGAGCCAGAAGGTCAAGGAGAAGGACATTGAGTCCAACCAGGCTGTCACCGAACGTCAGATCGCGATGGATCAGCAGGTGCGTGAACGGGAAATCTCCAAGGAACGCTCGGTCGAGGCGGCCAATGTCGAAAAACAGAAACTGATTGAACTTGCCGAGCAGGACCGCGATATCGCGGTAGCCGCCAAATCCCGCGAAAAGTCCGAGGCGGAAGCCGAGGCCGATGAGGCAAGGGCAATCGCCGCACGTGCAGCCGAACAGGTTTCGACGGCTCGGGAAACCGAAGTTGCCGAGCGAGACAAGCAGATCGAACTGATTGAAGCCCGCAAGGCGGCCGAAATGGATGCTGTCGCGATCACCGTCGGTGCCGAGGCGCAAAAACAGGCCGCCGCCGACCATGCGGAAGCGGTCCGGATCGCCGCGGAAGCCGAGGCTGCGAAACTTCGTATCGAAGCGCAGGGCTCTGCAGAGGCTGACAAGCTTCGCGCGGAAGCTGAAAAAGCACTTTATGAAGTGGAGGCCGACGGTCAGCGTGCGATCAACGAGGCTGCCAACCTCTTGTCTCCGGACCAGATCGCGATGCAGATCCGTGTCAAGCTTCTGGAGCAGTTGCCTGAGATCATTGCCGAAAGCGTCAAGCCGATGGAGCAGATCGATGGCATCAAGATCATCCAGGTGGATGGCATGACCGGAGGTGCCGGTGGCGTTGCGAATGGCACGACCGGCAATGGGGCCGGAGGCGGAAACCTCGCCGACCAGATGGTTTCCTCCGCGCTTAAATACCGCTCTCAGGCCCCGCTTCTGGACGCGATGATGAAGGAAGTCGGCCTGGACGGGTCGGGACTTTCGGGGCTGACTGCAGGTCTTGGCGATGCGCCCGCCAATGGAACGACCGCAGGCGAAAACGGCGCTGCAGACATTGCAGCCCATCCGTCGACTGGAAGCTTGACGGCGGAGACAGTCGCGGACACCTCCGGGGAGGCAGCTCCGTTGGTTTCCAAACAAGAAAGTGCTGATCCGACTACCTGATCGCCTTGCACGACACATATTCCGGAGCCAGCTGGCTCCGGGATATCGACCGGGAAAGCAGCCGGCGGATCACGCGGCCTGCAGTCTTGTCCGCGAGAAAAGCGACGACCCGAAAGGGCACGAGTTTGGTGGAACGGGATGGATTACGAAAACAAGGAAAACCACTTCAAGCCTCGTGGGAATCTGTTTCTCGAGATATCGGCCATACTGATATTCGTGATCCTGATCCTTTTCGCTGGCGTGGTCTTCCACTTCCATACGGAAGTAAGTCGCCTCTACGATGACAAGGCGGAGCTTCTGGCACGTATCGAGTCGTTTGAGAGCCGACTAGGCGAGGACAGGAATGAAAGCGATTTATCCCGGTTGTTAGCTGAGCAGAATAATCTTCGCGATCAGGTGTCAGATCTTGTCAAGCAGATCGAGGCGACGATGGCAGCTGATTTTGAGCGTCGTCTGGAGGAAACGCAAAAACGTATCGAAGAACTTGAGCAACGCGTCCAAACGGTGACATCGGCTAGGCCGCAGGAACAGGCATTTGCAGTTGAAAAAGACGCTCGAACCAAGGTGATAAACGATATTCAGGTCGATCTTGTCGGATGTGCTGAGAAGATGATGTATGTTTATTGTGATGTCAGCCTGAATAACCTGGGACGCACCGGACGCAAGGTTGAAGTTTCCAACGCCGGTACTCTCGTCGCAGACAACAACGGTAATGCTTACCGGATCTCTTCCTTTACGCTTGGAACGGCTTCTGAAAAAAGGTCCGCTACAAGGCCAACGTCTTTGTCAGCAAGGCGCGGCCCGTAAATCTACGCTTCCGTTTTTACTTGCCACATTCCAGGGTCTCTTCCTTTGCTGTTGTGCAGTTCAATGTGGACGGTGCCTCCGTTCCGTTCGAGCAGGTCACGGTGGACCGATAGGTAGTCTCCGGAACTATTGAGCTGTGATTTGGAAATTTCTGGCACGCAGTTGACGGGCGCCAGCAGAAGAGGGTTTGAAAACCGTGTACCGAGCAACTCTTTCGAACGCTCTGGTATTCAGTTTGGCTGCGGCCTGCATGCTTTTTTGTATCCAATCTGTCTCCGCTACTCCTGCAGTCGAAACCAGGAAAAACTACTTCAGCGTGTTTGGAACGACTGCAGTGGAAATCAAGGAAAACCTGAAGCGTTACACTGAAACGCAAACAAACTGGGGCGAATTTTTCTGGGCGAAAAGCGAATGGACGACTGAGTGGAGATACTGGTGGCGGGAACTGGAAACCGGATGTGGACTATCACGTGTCGAGGCATCCGTCATCGTTGAGAACTGGTTGCCTCGCTGGTTGAACAAAACGGATGCAACGCCTGAATTGAGGGCAAGATTGCGACGAACAACAGCCGCGATTGACCTGTATTTGCGTCAATCGAAGTCGAACGGCTTGAAGGCCGCCCAGGAAATAGAACAGCTTTATTTGCGAACTGAAATATTTGAAGACTGTAATGAGCTCAAGGAAACAGTTAACAAAAGGGCACACCATATTTCGCGACTTTATCGGGCTAGCGGTAGGGCTATCGAACAGCGGCTTGGATATGGAAGTAAACAATTCCCCGATTTGACCGTACGGGTTGGCGTGCAGACGCCTGTGGCAGGAAGTCCGGACAAGGTAATGCACGGATGGTGTCAACTGTCTGATGATCTTGAGACCATTCAGCATGTCGAGTGCCGTTTCGAGCGTTCGTGTGAACCCCAATCGTCGCGTTGCACGATAAACTACAGCTGGTCCACGGAGCGCATTCAGGTCCAGTACAATGAAGGGGGACCCGTGAGTTGGAACAACACTTCGGCCGAGTATGCCTTTATCGACAGTTCACCATGTGTCCGGAGAACTTCCGACAACATGATCCTTTGCTTCTTTGAGCAGGAACCAGACCGGGTTTGGTTCTATCACTTGCCGTGATAGGACCTTCCGACTTGTTCAAGGTTGCGACGAAAAACTCTCGTGGAGCACAGCAATAGTCTTTTACATGGAAGTTTAGTAGCTGTGGCAAACGGAGCCGTTGGAAAGAGTGGCTCCGCTCGACCTCAATGATGCGCCCTGTGATGGCCCAGTGTTTTGGCCGCGTCGAGTGACTTGGCCGGTTTGAAGCTCTCCGCATCGGCCATGGCCCAAAAGGCTGAATAGCCCGGTAGGTCATGTGCTTCGTCCAGGAGCGCGCCTTTCTTGAGCCAGGAGAAGGCCGCATTTGCAGACATGATTTCGCGCGCGCCGCCACGAAGATAAAAGTGCTCCGGCCTGAATTCGCTGGGATGATTGAGCCCGGCAGCTGCTGTAAAGGCCATTAGAGATTTCAGCGTGTTGCGATGAAAATTCGTGACCCTCTCGGCCTTGTCGGGAACCACAAGCGCCTGCTGACGCTTCGGATCCTGGGTCGCAACGCCGGTCGGGCACCGGTTGGTGTGACAGCTTTGCGACTGGATGCAGCCGACTGCGAACATGAAGCCACGTGCCGAGTTTACCCAATCGGCTCCGAGACACATGGTGCCGGAAATATCAAAGGCGCTGATCAGCTTGCCGCTGGCACCCAGCTTGATGTCATCGCGCAATCCGGTGGCGACCAGGCTGTTGTGAACGAAGAGCAGGCCCTGCAGCAGCGGGGTGCCAAGCCGGTTGGCGAATTCGATCGGGGCTGCGCCTGTGCCGCCTTCCGCTCCGTCGACGACGATGAAATCCGGTTTTATCCCGGTTTTCAGCATGGCCTTTACGATCGCCATGAATTCCCAGCGGTGGCCGATGCAGAGTTTGAACCCGACAGGCTTGCCATCGGAAAGGTTCCGAAGCGTCTGGATGAATTCCAGCAGCTCGATAGGGGTTGAAAAGGCTGAATGCGAAGCGGGCGAAATGCAATCCTGACCCAGTGGCACGCCACGAGCCTCGGCAATTTCTTCCGTCACTTTCGCACCCGGCAACACGCCGCCATGACCGGGTTTTGCACCCTGGCTCATTTTTATTTCGATCATCTTGATCTGGGGATTGGCCGCCTGCGCCTTGAATTTCTCCGGATCGAATTTTCCGTCCGCCGCGCGACAGCCGAAGTAGCCGCTGCCGAGTTCCCAGACAAGATCCCCACCGCCTTCCCGATGATAGCGGGAGACGCTGCCTTCCCCGGTGTCATGGTAGAAATGCCCTGCTTTCGCACCCTTGTTCAGCGCAAGGATGGCATTGCCGGACAGCGAGCCGAAACTCATGGCCGAGATGTTGTAGAGCGATGCGGAATAGGGCTGCTTGCAATCCGGTCCACCGATCGTCACCCGCAATTCTTCGTGATTCTCAGGTTTCGGTGTAACGGAGTGATTCACCCAGCCGTACTGGTCGTTATAGACGTCGAGTTCGGTGCCGAACGGCAGGACGTCCTCGATGTTCTTGGCCCTGTCATAGACCATGGATCGCCGCTCCCTTGAAAAAGGGCGGCCATCCTGGTTGCTTTCAAAAAAGTACTGCCTCAGTTCCGGCCGGATCGCTTCGAAGAGATAGCGGAAGTGCCCTGATACCGGATAATTTCGCAGAACGGCGTGCCGGGTCTGCTGCAGGTCGAAGACGCCAATGAGCGACAAGACGCCGAATACGGCAAACGGCCAGATGAAATGTACGTTGACGGCGAACATCAGTACGAAGGCGACGAAGGCTAATGCGAGGCAAAGGAAGAAAACAGTATAGCGGGCAGGAAACAAGACTGGGCACCCCTCTTGAAAGCTTGCTTCCCTAGTTGTGTCAGGCTGTGAAGGAAAAGGAAAGGGTATACAACCGTGTTACCTGTTCCCGGGGCACGGACAGAATTTGCAGGAGTTCAGGTCACGTCTCTCGAGACAAGGGACAACACCCTTGATGCAGTACCTCTGGCGCCCGGTTCCTGCTCTATGATTTGCCGCGCGGCCTCGGCACCCTGTCCGTAGGTGGGGTTCTCGAGATCCTTAAGCGCCTTTGCAAGGTTATCCGGCGTCAGCTTTTTCTGGCGGATTGGTTCAGGGCCGGCGCCGATCCGGAATATTCGCTCGCCCCAGAAAGGCTGATCGCCGAACACGGGGCAGACAAGCGACGGTTTCCCCCAACGGACTGCTTCATGGGTCGTTCCCGCACCGCCGTGGTGTACAATGCCCGCACATTTCGGGAACAGCCAGCTGTGCGGTGCCTTGTCGATCAGAAAGACACGTTCGGAAAGCTCCGCCGGCAATTCCTCTTTCAGCAGTCCTCCCCAACCGGTGGCGAGCACTGCGCGCTGGCCGGTTTTTTCCAGTGCTCCAATCACCGTCCTTGTCAGATCTCCGGGATCCCGGCTCGGCATGGAGCCGAAACCGAGATAGACAGGTGGTTCGCCCGCTTCGAGAAACCGGGCCAGATCCTCGGGAGCCTGATATTCGGCGTCCGGTTCGGTGAACCAGTAGCCGCATTGCCAGTTCTCTGCGCTCCAGTCTTCCGGTGTCGGGACCAGTGCACGCGAAAACGCCTGGAGCGTCAGAGCTTTTTGATTGTTCGGCATAAAGCCGTCGATCGACGAACCCGACATGGCAAGCTCGTGTCCTGCTTCCAGCTTCAATGGATTGAGCAGTGGACGAAGGCCGGCCTTCATGAGCATCCGGCCCACACCGAAGCTCTTGCGATTGAGAAATGAGCCCATGGCAGGCAATCCGAAGAGAGGAAGCGGAAAGTCACCGGTTGGCGTTGTCGCAGGCTGGAGCGCGGTGGGGAGCGTCGGGACTGCCAATCTGCGCCCGACAAGGGTCATGACCGTTGCTTTCAGATTGAACAGGATGAGAGACGGCTTTTCGTCCAAACCGGTTTCCCAAAGGACCCTGGCGACATCCCGTTGAAGCGCGATGCTCTGGCGCGCTGCCTTGATCATGCCTTTCAGGGAATGAAGGGCCTCCCTGATTTCCGGTTTTTGCAGCAGGGCCTGGTAATTGACCGGAACCGGACGGGCTCGGGCACCGGCCTGTTCGATCATGTCTTCAAAACCTTCACCGGTACTGACCACCACGTCGACACCGATCCGGTTGAGTTCTCCCGCCAGAGAGACATAGGGCTGCACATCGCCACGCGTGCCGAGCGAGGCAATCATGATTTTCGGTCTGACATCTGGCATGCTTGATCCGGGGCAGGTGTCCTGACAGGGCGGACGAGAAAGTCACATCGCTTCACATGGCGGTCGGCCGGCGAAATTGCAACCGGGGATTTGTTCGCCTATGCCTTTATAACAAGAAGGACACAGGAACCGGCGATCATCATGCAGACCGTTTTTTCAGTGCGCACAGGCGGGCAGGGCCTTTATGAGTTCACACATTCCGTCTCGTCCTGGCTCCGGGATGAAGGAGCAGCGGATGGATTGCTGACCTTGTTCGTACGCCACACATCCTGCTCGTTGCTGATTCAGGAGAACGCCGATCCCGATGTTCAGGTGGACCTGAAAGCCTTTTTCGAGCGCCTGGTGCCAGGGTCCGATCACCCGAGCATGAGCTATCTTGTCCATACCTACGAAGGTCCGGACGACATGCCGGCACATATCAAGGCGTCGATACTACCCGTTTCGCTATCCGTTCCGGTCTCCGCAGGTCGTATGGTCCTGGGCACCTGGCAGGGGATCTATCTGTTTGAACATCGCGTCAACCCGCACCAGCGCCAGGTGGCGGCACACTTTCTGGCAACACCCGTGTAAGACGGTTCAGTTTCTCAAGGACGGCAATCCGATTCCCGTGCTTTCGAACCCGCCGTCGGAGGCAATGATCTGGCCCGTGACATAACTGGCCTGTTCCGAACACAGGAAGGCTATGACTTCGGCGATTTCCTGTTCGCTTCCGTAGCGGTTGAGAGGAATGGCATCGTGATAGGCATCAATGATGTCCTGGCTGTGCACGGCCATGGCCAGCTTTGTACGCACCGGTCCGGGACACACGCAGTTCGCACGAACTCCGAATTCTCCGAGTTCCGCTGCCTGTTGCTTGGTCAGGTGAATCACCGCTGCCTTCGACGTGCCGTAGGCGACCCTGAGGGTCGACGCCCTCAGACCCGAAATGGAGGCAATATTGACAATGGAGCCCCGGGTCTGCTTGAGCGCGGGTGCCGTTGCCTGGGAAACCAGGAAGACGCCATCCAGATTGGTTTCCATCACTGTGCGCCAGGCTTGGAAATCCGTATCTTCCATTGGACCGAAATGGGCGACACCCGCGTTGTTGACGACCGCATCCAGCCTTCCGAATTTATCCAGAATGGCTGGAATTGTCTCCTCGACCTGGCTCTGGATTGAAACGTCGCACGAAAACGGCGTTGCACCGTGAAGTCCTGCCGATGCAATTTCCAGTTCGTCGCTGTCCCGGTCGAGCATGGCCACATGCCAGCCGCGATCGAGCATCAATTTTGTCGTGGCAAGGCCAATGCCTCTCGCCGCGCCGGTGACAAGTGCAGTTTTCTGCATCTCTTCCCTCGTTTGGATGAAGTGTTCTAAGGCCGCGACGCTTCCAGCACCGTGTCTGAAAAAATCAGATGTGTGTCAGCGAAAATGATATTTCACTACATGGAAATGCAAACCCTGATTGCCCCTGCATTATCCCAAAGCGCCAGGTCCACGTCATTGATACGAAAGGCGTAATTTCCAGCCGGATCCGGTGTATTGACCGCCAGCGCGGCAAACTCGGCAAAAGGTACAATCCGGCCTGTCTGATCCCTTACCAGCATTTCGCCGAATGAGTACGACTGATCGAACTTGTAACCGTAAAGCGGACCGAGTTTCTTGGCATCCGAGCCTGAATAGCCTCTCGGTCCGACCGGTTTGTACATGCCGGAGATAACACTCCAGCTGCCGGCGTAACTGACGCGGCGAATATTGCCGTCCGGAAGCGTCATGCCCTGCCAGCCCTTTTTGGAGTTCACGTCGATACAAAAATCAGCAGCGTGAACAAGGTTTGGAATCAAGAAGATAAAGGAGCATAGTGTAGAAATAAGTTTAACCATGATTTGCCCCGAACATTATCGTTTGCGGCAGCAAATCTCACAACTGGCATTTCGTCAAGGTCTCAAACAAGTCTCTGTGCTGTCAGGGCAAATTTGATCTGGCGTGAAATATACTCACAGTATTCTCACACTTTATTGCCTTGTAACTCCAGGCTGAAAAACCCACATTTCAATCGAACGATGAGGGTCGTTCCTCCCCAGACTGGCGCCGGACTTGACACAAGTCCTGGCGCCGTTTTTTATTTTTCGGGCCCGGGAGGGGCGGCCCGCGCCGTCGGACGGGGACGACGCGGGCACTAACACCGGCCTGAAAAGGAGGGGCTCAGGTCGCGGTGTTTGCCGCAGCCGCCAACATGGCGGCAATCTGGTCTTTCAGGTGAAGTCGCTTCTTCTTCAGGTCTTCAAGCACGTCGTCGGCGGCAGGTTCCACATTGGTTTCAATGCGATGCACTTCCCGGTTCACGGTGTGATACTCGTCTGCCAGTCGCGCAAAATGAGTGTCTTTGGTCTTGAGCGTATGCAATTCGTCCGCAGATTCGGGAAATTCTTCGTGCAGTTCGTGTGGAACGTGACTCATTCGTGCCTCCTTTTGAGACACACAAATTGCCGCCAGTTCGACGGCGACACCTTGAGCCAGATCAATCGAACATGATTTGCAGGGGGACCGGATACGCTTCGACCGGGTATTCTCCGGAGCATTGCGGTTTCAGAATCGAAAATCCGTTTTCAGACGGACGAAACCATGCCGCCGAGCCTTTCTGTGACCCACCATGCAGAGAGGATTGCGATCGCGGTCAAGGTGCCAAGCCGGGCTGGCCTGAGGGCTGGGGTCGCCAGGCGTTCAAGCGCCAGGACAAAGGAAAGGGTTAAGGCCAGGATGATCAATTGACCGAACTCGATACCAACATTGAACGCCAGCAGAGCTGGAACCAGATCGGGCGCGTTGCGTCCTAGAATGTCACTGAGAACAAAAGAAAAGCCGAGACCGTGAAGCAGCCCAATTCCAGTGAAAACGAGAACTGATCCCGACTTGTTGACCATGGCCGCGATGGCCGCATAAAGCACGGATGCAGCGATGGCTGCCTCGACCGCCGGAATGAACCACGGCCACGAGGGTGTTGCGCCGAGAAAGGTTGCTATCAGGGTCACCGAGTGGCCGAGCGTGAACGCGGTGACCAGGTAGATAAGCTTGCGTGTCGCACCAACGCCAAGCGCAAGCGCTATTACCAGCAGGACATGGTCCAGTCCTTCCAGAATATGCAACATGCCTTGAAAAACGAAATGGAGAAATGTGGAGAGTCGTGATCCGTCCATGACCGTGGGCGCTTCAAGCTGTCCTGAAGCCGTTGTCGATACCGGAGGATCAACTCTGGCATCGACAAGATGGTTCTCGATCGAAACCCCGGGGCCCGGCAAAAGGGGTGCATAGCCCGACTGGATTTGGAGCACGCCGCCCGGGTCCGGGCTGTCGAACCTGACAGCATAGTCGATGAAGGCTTGCCCGAACACCGGATCCAGTGAGGAGCTTTCTGCAATGAGCGCAGCTCTTGCCGCGGCGACACTGTCCAGAGCCTGTATCGGTCGGTTGTTCCGGATCGTGAAACCAGTGATTGATGATGGCAGATCCAGTCCGGCCTGAGAGAATATCAGTGTTTTTTGAAGACGGTCTTCGAAGCTGGAACGATCCTGGAAAATGGCTTCCGTGTCGAGCCGGTAACGGACACCGCTACCGGTTGTTTCAACCCGCAGGAATGGAGAGAGGAGAGGAGCCTGATCGACCTGTGCCTTGCCGACCAGATCAGAAAAAACAAGCGGCGCCGGTACGCGAACATACGCGATCAGGACGCCGTCTGTTTCTGCAACCAGGATCGTACGGACCTTGGTACCTACTGAAAAATGTGCGGCGGCGGGAATTCCGGAGAGCACAATGACAAACAGGCTCAGCACCAGGTGTTTTACAATATCGGCAATGTAAGCGCGGATCATCTGCATCTCTTCCGTTATGCGTCCCGGGCACGCTGTGTGTCCGGGACGGTGCTTTCAGAGTGTTGTCACGAATGCATTCAGGTTACTGCCAGAATTTATCCTGCCATGTCATTTGCGGCAGGTCTTCAACAACTTCGAAGGTTTTGGTCTGCCGGAAGGAGCGTCCGTAGCGGTCCGTTGTTGTTACCTCCAGCGTATGGATACCGACCGGCAGGTCCTTGGGGAGCTCCGCACGCCATAGGTGGCTGGACTTCGTGGACAGCATCCAGTTCTGGAACGGCCCCGCAGCACCGGTCCAATGAGTGCCTTGCCAGGTATAGAACCCGGAGTTTACCTCGCCGCCTTCGGTGCTCCTCACAGCAATTCTGCCGTTTGTTGATTGCCTGGCAAGCGCGAGTGGGTCAGCATAGGTCGGACCGTCGAGGACTTCTTCGCCGTCACCTTTTTGCGTGCGCATCGCCACGGATGCAGAACCGCCGTTAATCCTGAATGAAACCTCGGTGTCCTTTGAACCGTTCCAGACATTGACGGCAACATAGGTGGTGTCGGCGAGATCCTTCTTCGTCAGCATGTCCATGTCGCCGAGATCGTTGACCGTGACCGGCGGCGTGATGTCGCTCGGGACATCGTAAAGATCCGTGTAGCTGACCAGTTTTTCCGCCCAGTCGCGGAACCGAGGCGTATTGAACGAGACGTGCAACTGATCGTCCCTGGTGCCTTCGAAGGTCATGTAGGTATCGACATAGTCCGGGCCGGAGAAATCCAGAACATAGTAGCCACGTGGGGAGCCGAGGCGCTGCGTCCCATGCGGCACACCCGAATTGTTGAGATCGCCAGCCCACCAGGAGCCGGAAACGGCTCCCGTAACGATCTGGTGGAATTTCGCCGGTCCGGTATTGGTTGCTTCCTTCCAACCCTTGAAATACTCACCCGGCAGGATCTGTTCGGTGGTGTGAGTGTGGCCGGAAAGGCCGAGTGCCGGCCGGTCGCCGATCAACTCGTAGAGTTTGTCCAGATTGTCCACCTGATGTTTCTGCGCGGAGGCATCCGTGTAGGTGACGAATGGAATATGGGCACTGAGAACAATCAGTTTGTCGTCCGGTACATGGGCCAGATCGTTCTTTAGCCATTCCAGCTGGCGCTCGGAGATAACGCCGTTGTAGGACGGTTTGGCGGACAGATCGCAAAACGCGTGGGAATCGACACCGTTACACGGGTAGCGCACGTCATCGAGAACGATGAAATGCACCTGACCGATGTCGAAGGAGTAGTATTCCGGACCGAATTCGCGGCGGAAGGTATCGAAGCTGTCAGCATCGCTTGTGGCATCAAAATCCAGGTCGTGATTGCCGGCAACGTAATATTGCGGCACGCCGCCGGTTGCGATGATCTTCTTGAAGCGCGGATAAAGCGACAGATCATCACCCATCACGTCGCCTTCGAAAAGAAGGCATTGGGTTTTGGAGTTGTCGCGGTTGGTCAGCATGTTGCCTACGGTTTTGCGCACATAGCTGATCTCCGCATTTGTGTAAGGCTGCGTGTCGCCGAATACGAGGCACTGGAAATCGTCGCCGACTTTGTCCTCGATCAGTGGAAAATTCACAGCCTGCGGCAGCGGACCCGTGGGCTTTATTCCGCCAAAGCGCAGGTCCGGGGAACCGGCCACCTTGTGAACGTAGTTGAACTGCGGAACCAGATCCGCATTGACCGGCGGAGAAAACTCGGCGGGTTTCGTGACGAACAGGTTCATGTCGTCATAGGCCGGCAACTCATAGGAGCCATCCGGTCCGGTGACAACGACTTCCCGACCATTCGAAACAAGGACGCCTGGCAGACCGCTTTCGCCTGCATCCAGCCTTGAATTCCGGTTGGTGTCGACAAACACCTTGCCGCTCGCCCTTTTTGCGGCCTGTTCGCCGTGAACGGTGTCGACGTTTCCGACATAGCCTGCATCCTTGGCGACAACGCCGGATGCAAATGCGCCTGTGCCTGCAAGGAGCAGGGCCAAGGTCAATTTTCTCATGAGAACCTCCGAGGGTAGGGCTGTTGGTTCAGCCGCCGGTAACTCTCCCCGGCTTCAATGACGTTAGATTGTCTATCACGTTAAAGTTTTGTTTCAATCGGTGCACACGCGATGTCACAAAGTCGGCAAACTGTCATGTTCGCTCTGATCCGCAGTTGATGCAAAGTCAGAAAACGGCTGAAACGCTGGAAAAAAACAGGGAAAGAGAGGAAATACTCCTGACAGAAGGGTGTCAGGAGACCTCTGCTAGATTGCGTTCCATCACAGCATTCAAGGAGACTTCCCATGACATTCGCACCTGACAATTTCACCGTTTGGATGGAGATCCCTGTCTCGGATCTCGACAAGGCGATCAGCTTCTACAACGAGGTGTTCCAAACCGAATTGAATCGCATCACCGACATGGGACCAAATCACATCGCAATGTTTCCGACCAAGGACAAGATGGGCATCGCAGGCCACCTCTATCCCGGCAAGCCCGCCGAGAAGGGAACGGGACCGACGGTTCACATTGCATGTCCGGACAACCTGGAAGAGACGATGGAACGCTTCGCAAAGGCCGGCGGAGAGGTAGTATCGGATCCGATTCCGATCCCCGCCGGGCGATTCGCCTATGGGATCGACCCGGATGGCAATTCGATCGGAATGTTCGCCGCTTAAGGAGCCACTCGCATGAGACGTGCCGACCGCCTGTTTCAGATTGTGCAATATCTGCGTGGCGGCCGGCTCGTCCGGGCACGGCAATTGTCTGAATGGCTGGAAGTTTCTGAACGAACCATCTATCGCGACGTTGCCGACCTTCAGGCATCCGGTGTTCCGATCGAGGGAGCGGCGGGCGTCGGATACATTATGCGCGACGGATATGATCTGCCACCTCTCATGTTCACCCGAGACGAAATCGTAGCTCTTCTGGCTGGTGCGCGTCTGATCCGCGCCTGGGGAGGGGCGGCCATGGCGCGTGCGGCCGAAGAGGCCATGATCAAGATCGATGCCGTTATTCCGGAAAAGATGCGTGTCCGGCAGAACGAAGTCGAAATCCACGCCTTTGCCCCTGAAATGACAGCGCAGGTACGTGACCTGATTGACCGTCTCGAGGCCGCGGCAGATACACGCAAGAGCCTGTCGGTCGCCTACATGGACGGCAAGGGTGACGCGTCCAGGCGGGTCATACGTCCCCTCGGTCTCTGGTTCTGGGGAAAGGTCTGGACGCTTGTCGCCTGGTGTGAACTGCGACGGGATTTCCGCATGTTCCGCCTGGACCGCATGTCGGACGTTGAAGAGACCGGAGAGACTTTCAGGCCGGAGCCGGGCAAGACGCTCAAGGATTTTTATCGATCCATGGAACAACAGGGCTACGGACGCTCCGATGCTTGAGATTGACTGAACCGGACGTTGCCTAGAATCCGGCTGGAATATTCATCGGCGTGACGATCTGGATATCGCTTTCCGTTTGGTTCAATGGTTCGCCGACGCCATGAAACGCGAGGATGTGTCGGAAGGCCATTCGCATGTCGTCACGCAGGTCATGGTGCAGCACCAGCGTAAGCACGTCCTTGCGCAGGAGCTCCAGATTGTCCTCATCCAGATCGTGGGCGATGAAGAAATCTGGCGTGTGGCCGGAGGCTTTCAGAGCATTGAGGATCGCGAAATTGCCGCCTCCCATGGAATAGACACCTGCAATCTTGGCAGGCCAGCTCAACTTCGCGGAAACTTCCTGGGCGGTCGATGGGTTGAGGCCGCCTCCACCGCTCGCATCGATCAGCTCGATGTCGGGGCGCAACCTGTGAAGCTCGAGGCGAAATGCGTGGAAACGATCTTCCTCGCCCTGGAACGCATGCTGACTGAGTGTTGTCAGGACGCACGTGTCCGTTGGCTTGAGAAGCTTGAGCATCAGATATGCCGCGGTTTGACCGGCCTTGATGTTGTCGAGGCCGGCATAGGCCAGCCTTCGGGCATCCGGGATGTCGGTAAAAACTGTGACAACAGGAATGTTCTTTGCCGTCAGCCGGTCAATTGCCGCGCGCACCCGTTCCGTGTCGCGGGCCTTCAGGCAAACACCCTGGCTGCCACGTTTCCGGATTCGATCCAGCACGGCGACGCAGTCATTTTCCGTCATGGTTTCAGCAAAAGTGAAACGCGGCCTGAGCGCCGCGGGCCTGAACAGCGGCAGGACGGCTTCGCTCGCGCGCTGAATTTCGCGGCTGAACCGTGAAGGTGCTTCAACGACAATATCGATAAAGAAGCGACGGCCCTTGGCGGACAGCTGGGTTTCCTGTCGCGCCAGTTCCTCGATTGCGTCTTCCACACGCCTGCGGGTTTGCGGGCTGACATGCGCCCGGTTGTTCAGGACGCGATCGACGGTCGCGGTGCTCAATCCCGACTGCAGCGCGATTTCCTTGACAGGGAAACGATGGGTCATTGATGGATTCTTGATGGAATATCTGAAACACTTCAAGTCCGGATCCGCTAGAATTGCAGGCACAACATGACGATGGGAGGATAATATGGATCGTCAGGTGATCCCCAATGGCTATTTCGATGCCGGAAGTTGCAGCATTGATGACTTCAAGGTTCTGGTAGACCAGCAGTTGAGCGAAAGCGACGCGCCCCGCGCAGAGCGCGTTGTGTCGAACATTCCGGTTTACAACGTGTCCGAGATCAACAGGTTGCTCTCAGGAACTGAGGGCAGGCGTGGCCTACTGGCCGAGTGGGCGCATATCCTGATGCACCGGTCCGGCGTTCTCGTGCTGGAGGGCGCTTTTTCCGATACAACCCCACTCGACGCGGCAACGAGCGTCTTCCAGGACATTATCCGGGACGAGAAAGCAGCCTCGGGTGGTGGTGCGGACCATTTTGCAGCTGCGGGCGCGAATGACCGGATCTGGAATTCGCTTCAGAAACTGTGTCTCCGCGATCCGGAGGCTTTTGCCGGCTGTTTTTCCAATCCGGCGATCGATGCCGTTTGCGAGGCCTGGCTCGGTCCGAATTATCAAATGACCTCTCAGGTCAATCTCGTGCGGCCTGGCGGTGGTGCGCAACAGGCGCATCGCGACTATCATCTGGGTTTCCAGACTGAGGAAGTCTGTGCAGACTATCCCGCACATGTGCACGATCTGTCGCCGGTCATGACGCTGCAGGGTGCCATCGCGCACACCGACATGCCCGTTGAAAGCGGTCCGACCAAACTGCTGCCGTTTTCCCAGCTGTACCGGCCGGGCTACATGGCCTACAGGCAGGATGTCTTCAAGGAGTTCTTTGAAAGTGCGTATGTTCAGCTGCCGTTGAAAAAAGGAGACGCTCTCTTTTTCAATCCTGCGCTTTTCCACGCGGCCGGGGAAAATAGGAGCACAGACATTCAAAGGCTGGCCAACCTTCTTCAGATATCGTCGGCCTTCTGTCGCGCCATGGAAACTTTTGACCGCGAAAGAATGTGCAAGACGCTCTATCCGATACTTCTGGAAAAGACCCGATCCGGCAGTTGGGACAAGGCGAAAGTTGATGCGGCAGTTTCCGCGTGTGCAGAAGGATATTCCTTCCCGACCAACCTGGACAACGACCCGCCGGTCGGCGGCCTTGCTCCCGAAACGCAAAAGCAACTGTTTCTGAGAGCGCTGGGCGAAGGATTACCCTTGGAAGCGTTTTCGAAAGCGCTTGCCGAGCAGACCAGCCGGCGCAAGGCGTAGGGTCAGTTCACGAGGGCATAACCGTTGCCGATGATTTCGCGGATGAGCTTGCGCTTCATGGCGCGCGCGTAGTCCTGATAGTCGTCGGCAACCTCGATAAATGCTCCAGGACCGCTGATGACGTGGCTTTGATAGTATTGAAGCGGGGAGTCTTCGGCTCCTTCAATAACCAGACCGTTGACGGTAATGCCTTCGAAATCAAATGCCTTGTAGGCGCTCGACGGCGGAAATCCGTCGTTGTTGATCCCGTCGCCTGCCACATCGATCACCTTTCGCGCACATTTGGCGGGCGCACGGCTCATCTGGACGGAGGCATAGCCTAACGCATAACCGATCGCTGTGGGGAAACCGATAAAACCGCGCCGCGATTCTCTGAGCGTGCTTGCTGCCCTTTCGGCACTTTCAGCATCGGTCAGGTGCTGCCATCCCAGCTGAAGGAAGTGTTGCCGCTGGCCGCTCCATTCAAAGCTCATGATCCAGATACCGCCAACAGCTTCAATCGCCTGAACGACATCCGGGTCGCTGAGCGCTTGCGCCATGCCGTTCAGCTGCAGGTCATGTTCCAGATGATCAACACTGGACGATCCGTCCATTGCCAGAACGAGCGCGAGCGAGCATGCAGTTGCGGGAACAGGAACCATTGCGGAAACGGCAAGGCCAAGAGCGCCAATGCAAACGCGCAGGCTGCGGGCGGGATTATGTGCGGTATCCGTGAGTGATCGAACGAATTGCCTGAACATGGGCGAAGCTTAGCAGTTCGTCGTGAACAGGCATAGATGTGATGTAAGTAGTTTTACTGTGAACGTGAACTGGAAGCTCTTTTTAACATTGCTGCTCCCCTCGAGTTATATGATTGAGTCCCCTTCCAGGGCGTTGAACACTGTGTTCTGCGGCAACAGAGCGGTCACCGGAATGATGGTGATGGTTTGAAATGCGCCCTTCGGCCTGATTTGAGGCCAGCTGGACGTCATTGTACTCCGCTTTTGATCAACCAGGCTGCTGTACAGACCGCGCCCGATTGGCAATTCCTGAATTCGAGTCGAGCGTCTCCGTTTCTTCGCAAACGCCCTGAATGCCGGGTTCAGCTTGCGTTCAGGTAAAATTGATTACACCTTGCCCATGACTTGGAGACACAGAACCGGAACGGGATTCGTGAAAAAGATCTTTGCCTTTTTGCTAGTGACCTTCGCTGCGGTCCTGCCAGCTGAAGCAGCCTGCCTGTCCCAGGCTCAGGCGCGGGAAGCCGTGGCGAGCGGCAAGGCCGCACCTCTTGGTTCGGTCGCGGGCCGCGCCGGTGGGGAAATCGTGAAGGCGCAGCTTTGTCAGCAGGGCGGCGGTTATGTCTACGTTTTATCTGTTCTCAAGGGTGGCAAGGTGACGAATGTCACAGTCAACGCCAGCCGGTGACTGGTACACCGGCGGTGATTGCACGGATTTGCAGCCGCCACCCACCGTTCCGATCGATTAATCAAGAAGTTGGTTCCAATGCGAATTCTCGTCGTCGAAGATGATACCGACCTAAACCGTCAGCTTGTCACTGCTCTTGAGGAGGCAGGTTACGTTGTTGACAGCGCCGCCGATGGGGAAGAGGGCCACTTTCTGGGTGAAACGGAACCCTATGATGCGGTGGTTCTGGATCTTGGCCTGCCGACACTCGATGGCTTGTCTGTGCTGGAAAACTGGCGCAGGGACGGCCGAACCATGCCTGTCCTGATTCTGACTGCCCGTGACCGCTGGTCGGACAAGGTGGCCGGCATCGATGCCGGTGCAGATGACTATGTTGCCAAGCCGTTTCACATGGAAGAAGTGCTGGCACGGGTGCGTGCACTCGTTCGCAGGGCAGCCGGCCATGCCTCCAACGAGCTGATCTGCGGTCCCGTGCGCCTGGATCTGAGAGCGGGGCGGGTAACCGTCGACGGCAATCCGATCAAGCTCACATCCCACGAATATCGATTGCTGTCTTATCTGCTGCATCACAGAGGTAAGGTGATTTCCAGGACCGAACTGACCGAGCATCTCTACGATCAGGACTTTGACAGGGACTCCAACACGGTCGAAGTGTTCGTCGGCAGATTGCGCAAGAAAATCGGTTCGGACATGATCGAAACGATCAGGGGCCTCGGGTACCGTCTTGGAGAGCCCAGTGACGACTGACCGTGATGCTGTCGCCAAGGCGCAACAGACAGGTAGTCGTCAGTGGTCTCTCGCGTCCCGGCTGGTCTTTGTTGCGGCCGTCTGGTCCACCATAACACTTGCATTGGCAGGCGTTTTCCTCGTCAGTCTTTATCAGAGCGCAAGTGAGCGAGCCTTTGATGCCCAGCTGGAAGTTCATATCAAGGGCCTCATCGCCGGAATGCTGGAAACAGGTCAGAACGGCGGACCGGAAACGTTGATCCAGTCGGTGGCGGCGCCGGTCTACCGGGGCGATCCGAGATTTTCCCTGCCCTTGTCCGGGTGGTACTGGACCGTGCGGCGCGCAGACAACCCGTCGATAATGTTTGCGTCCGAATCGCTGCTCGGTGATCCGTTGAATACACCTCCGATTGGCGACATGGACAGCAGTGCGGGTTTTGTCAGCGGTCCGACGGGAGATGAAGTGCGGGTCCTGCAGCAGCGCATCACGATCGGAGAGGCCTCCTACGTTATCGCGGTGGGGGCTGCAACGGCCGGGTTCTGGGCGGACATTGCAGAATTCTCGCGGACTGTCACCTTGACGCTCTGCATCGTCGGTATTGGCCTCATTCTCGCAATTTTCCTTCAAGTCCGGGTTGGCCTCAGGCCTCTGGCAAGGCTGCGCTCCTCGCTCTCGGCGGTTCGGCTGGGAGAAACGGAACGCATTGATGAAGCCTTGCCACGCGAAATCTCGCCTTTGGCAGTCGAGTTGAATGCGCTCATCGTCTCCAACAAGGAAATTGTCGAACGAGCTCGAACCCATGTCGGAAATCTCGCACATGGCCTGAAGACACCGCTTTCAGTGATCTCCAACGAAGCGCGGGCTTCTCAAGGTCCGTTTGCCGACAAGGTGAGCGAGCAGGCGGCGATCATGTCGACCCAGATTCAACACCACCTCGAACGCGCAAGGATGGCAGCACAGCGGCGGGTGATCGGTGTATCCTGCGAAACCATTATTGGACTTTTCTGAGAGGGAATTTGCTGCAAAGCTATCAAGTCATGGGAACAATCTCCATATGTCATACGAAGGGTTATTTGCCAAAAAGGATTCCCTAAGTTTTGATTTGGATCCCTGTGGACAGCACCTTGGGGCCTTTGTCCACCAATCGCTTTCGAGGAGATTCCCCAACTATGATCCTCGCTGCTTCTCGGTATGCGAGTCGCAGCACTTGGCCCAGTGTCCGGACTTCTCGATGTGAGCTTACGCAATGCCACAGGGTCCCTTCTTTCACCAGCTCATTCAGAATCTTTTTCGGGTTGTCCAGAAAAATCATAGGGCACCATAAGGCACCCGGCTGATTTTCTTAGGATGCACTCAGAACACCCAGTGTGCCATGTTCCTGAGAGGCAATGTAAGGGTGCAAGGGGGTGGTGGTGTCGAACAAAATGTGTCACTGCACATCTACATGTTGCGAGTAAGCCAACCAAACACGTTGACTGCCTTGCTCTTTACCTGCAGTGTTTGAGAGTCCAATGTACACGTGTCTTTGGGCTGGCTCAACATCACCCAATGCTGCACTGTGGGCGATGTGCAAGGAAAGGCTGGGCTTCCCGAAGTGAAATCCATATGACATTGGGAGGACCTCAACCATTTTTGGGTCTGTTTTTGCTCGATGCCGATGCCTTCAGCGCAACACTTGTACGTGGCCCGTAGCAGATGTGGCATGTTTTTGGCGCACGAACAGCCACGAAGGAACCCGCGCACAAGGTTCGAGGCCCGCACAAGGCCCTGGCGCCCCATCTTAGGCTAGCTATGCAACCTACGTATAAGGCACCGCCCAACCACATGAAGCAAAGCCGCACACATTCCAAGACAAGGGCCTTGAATTGATTTGGAAGGTGCCAACACGAAGCCGTTGCGTTTTGATCATTCATGTTAATTTCATGTTTGACTTTGGCAGGTACGCCCACGTGTTGAAGTTAGGTGCTTCCTTTGGCATGGTTGGGCAGCAAACTATCAAAGCGAAAGATGGGACTGCATTTCTTCAGCGGTGTTTGTGCCAGAGGGTTCAGATGGTTTCTCAGTCCTGAAAGAAAGAGGCACAGAGGCGCGAATAAACCATGCAGGGAGGGTGTACAGAGGTGG
The DNA here is from genome assembly GCA_963377175.1 of Effrenium voratum. Taxonomy (NCBI): domain Eukaryota; class Dinophyceae; order Suessiales; family Symbiodiniaceae; genus Effrenium; species Effrenium voratum. The sequence goes on from CAUJNA010003283.1 coordinate 58,209, forward strand.
TGTCCCCCTTATGGCCCAAATATGGCGTTGATAAGGTAAGAACCCTTAGCAAGGTGTGTTTGCACCCGGGGCCCCTGCAAGGGGATCCCTGTTTGCTTTCTTGACGGTGTCAAAACGCCACCATTCCAAGGACGAGCGGGGCAGCAAGTGGCCAGCACCAGAGATCATGCAGGGGACCCTAAGCAGCTTTCAATAAACGGGTTCCGATCCCCAGCGCCGAAGGACAATCGTACGTAAGCATGCCAACAACCTATTTATGATCGATCCCATTCATAAGGACACCAGAATGTGTGGGCATGTTGATTTTCCGTACTTTTTTTTTGTTTTTTCGTGTCAAGTGCGCCAGTGTATCCTGATTTTGACTTTTTGGAATTCATGCATGGCCTAGAAGTGCAGGTGTCCTTTTGGATCCGTCCCAAGGTCCAAACACGAGCAATCAGTAGTCGGTGCGCCACGAGGTTCGAGCTCACAGGCGCACTGCAGCTGGTCGTGCCCTTCATGGTGGCCATCATGACGGCCAACTGGGTGGGCAGTCTGCGCCTGGGCACCGGCGATTTCTCCAGCATCTTCCATTGGCTTGAGATGTGTTTGTTACGTTCCCTGGTTGGTCTTAAGGAGAAGCCATCACTACCGGAAATATGGTTGTTGCTGTTTTTTTTTTTCCAGGGGGCTTAAGCTAATGTAAGGTAAGGCCGTGAGCGAATGGATAGTTCGGTTTTCCTGTCAAGGGAAGTTTACCTGACCCCTTGAGGAAGGAGGGACCTCCAAGTGACGAAGGACTCGTTAACGGTGCAAGGCAAAAGGCAAACCCGGAGCTGTCGGCCTTGTTCTTTTCTTGCTGCGATAGGTAGCACAATGCTGCGGCCGGTATGCTCATGAGTTTTCCTTTTTACGGAAGGTGCTTCCACCAATTTCCCCATGCCCTTTGCTGGCTCACATTTTCTACAACGAAGGATCCCGGAAAGGGTGGGGAAGCGTACTGCAGGTCATTGTTGGACATGAGTTGGTGTGGTGTCTTGTTTTCAATGCTACTTGAAGCCAATGCAGATTTAGGCTAAGAGTGGCGTGCTGTTCCTTTTGCAGGCCTTCGCCTTTTTTGCAGTTGGATTTAGCTAGTTTGGGCAATCATTTCCAGTCATGGCCTGGAAAGGTTAGCCGTTTGTTGATTTTCGTGGGACGTGACGTTCCGGTTTTGTGTGCTAACCTACCAGTAGGCATCCCCCTCCCCCGCAGCGTGGGGAACGTGGGAAAGTTGGGCGAATATCCGTCCCCATGTTCATATGGTTGGATCGGACTCCCATGTTGGTATCACAAAGAAAGCCCTACTCCGAGCCCTGCTCCGTGCAGATGAACGTAGAGCCCGAAAGCTTGATCCCTCGAAGGAGATTCCATTACACATGAGTGCTGTGCGAGTTTCATGTCAATCTGTACGGGCATAATGCAAGCACAACCACGCACAACTGCCAACCTCCCACTGAATATATGTTTTGTGAGTGAGTTTGACGCTGAACAACCTTCATGTGCAGAGCAGGTACTAGCCTTAGCTCCTGAGTTTTTTGGATTTACTTTGACTTGTTTGGCGGACCCACTCAGGCAGAGAGTGCCTTGATGTGTCATCAAACAGCCCGGTGATGTGTGGCATCGAAGTGGGAGGCCCTGATGAGTTTGGGGAATTTCATGTTTTGGGAAGTGGTCCCTGTAACTTTGGGACGTGTGGGTTGCCAACAATCGCTGAAAACATATCCAGCCCAATATGTGTTTGACATCCCTTAAGTGTTGCTGATATGGATTGTCCCACAGACAGTGGGTGTGATGTCAGATGTGGTGTGATGGGTGTTAAACAGGGCAGGAGTCTGGTTATTCCCATTGTTCCTAGTCCGAACGTACCTTCGTTTCCGCTTACGAACACAAGTTGTATCCCAATGTGTTGTTTTGTTATTTGCCTGTACTGGCTCGTTAGTAAATAACAATGTATATATGTACATATCTGTATATATTCACAATTATTCACACATGGATTCACATGTCCGTATGTATAGATTTGTAATATATATATATATATATTTGTATGTATACACATGCGTATGTCAATGGTAGCTTGGTTTTGTTGATAGTCAGTTGCCTGTTTAGTTCTTGCGCCCATTCCGTGCCCATATGCCAGAACAACAAAGACCGCTTTCGTTCCCTGTGCTTTTTTGCATCTTCTTCCCCAACCGCTACAAGGTTTGGGGTCTCTGCCCAAATAAGCTTTGGGGTGGTGCGGGGCAGCTCCCGCATTTTCACAAAGAATCCGGAGGGCATTTGGAAGGCTTCTTCCTCATTGGCCTCCCAAAAAAGCAGACTATAGCGGGGGATCATCATATTTCACGCCGCGGGCTCAAGACACAATCTGATCAGGGCGGGTCCGTGCCCACCACTGAGGCTCACCTGCTCCATGGACGAGTGCCACATCAGTCTCCGGGGATATCCCCACTTAATGTCTGAGTCGGTGGTCTTTAAGTCACGCGCCGGGGATGTCATGGATGAGGAGCTTGACGCCTTGCCTCATGTGTGTTTTGTTGTGTTTTAGATTCGTTTTGCTTGCCCAAAGCTAATCTACCTTTCAGCTTCCCCTTTTTGGTCAATGTCCACGACAGGTAACTCTAGCTGGCTGTAGTTTCATGGGGTGAGTTCCCACTGATTGATTCTATCAACAATTTCGGGCGAACAAGAAGACTAAACATCTTTCTGGGTCCTTCAGTTAACTGATTCTCAATATGCAAGATCCAGGGGTACCTTCTTTAGTTGAACCAGATTCGGAGGCAGAACCACCAATCCCAGCCACCATCCAAGAGTACAGTTGGGTGAAAGTAGATGACACTGTTCGTCACTCGTCATCCGCTTCACTTGCACACATGGCCGGAATTTCTACTGGGCCAAACAAGTACTATCTTGAACGTGTTGTGGTTATGACCAAATTTGGCTTTTGGTATGGCAAACGTGAGGAGGCCTGCTGTTGAATTTATTTGAAATGCTGCCTTGGTGGTGCAAACTAGCTCCAACGTCGTAAGGGGGCCTTGGACAAATGGAATCCCAGAGGGGTTATCGGGGCGGGGGCAGCCATATCCTTGATCAAACCGAGCAATGCCTTGTTAGGGGCTTATCTAGGGATATCCCCCTCGCCTAAAGCCTTGGAGGTCCATGTTAAAAGGGGTTCAACCAGAACGGTCATCACTTTTCCAGTGCCATTGGCCCACCAAGGAATGCCTGACCTGCAATGCCTGTCAGATCTCAGTGCTTACAAAACTGGTGAACCAGGCGGAGTACGGGGGCTTCCCTGTGATCGTGTCCGAGGACTCCCTCGAAAGCAAGCCAGCCACAACTGGGTCAAAAGAAAATCACGATTCATGAACCCCAACACTTCCGTTTGCTTGTAAGAATGTGTATTTCCCTCTTTGGTTTCAAAGGGTCATTGGACATAATTTGTTTTGTCCAAGAGGCTAAAGCAAATGGAGGCGAACGAGTTTGCTTTTTGTGCAAGTGTCACTGAACAAGCAGGAGGATCGCGCCTTGGTGGGCTATGTGTCTACTGAGAGCCTGCGCGAGTACTTGCAGCAGCTCCCAGTCAGAGTGACGATGAAGACGCTTTGCCTTTTGTTGTTGGCGCTGGCTCTTCCAAACAGTTGGCTCCTCAAAACAGGGGAGCCCCCAAAACGAGTGGCTTCCCCTGAGTTTTTAACTAAACCAGCAAACTTGGCATCTTCCCAGAGAGGAGACGGCCTTCTCGGGTCGGTCTTTTCAGCAGCTCGGTTGTCACGATCCGACCTGTTGGCATGTTGTTGGCCCGTCGAATTGTTTGTTTTGGTCTAATTTGTTGAAGCCATTGCAACCCTGGAAGCCCACATGGTCTTTCCGGGGCACATTGATTAGGGGGGCTCCAACCCATGTGAGTGACAAATACCTAATACCAGGGAAGCATTCACTGAGCAAATTCGCGATACCACAGAGCATGTTGGCTGTGAAGAATCTGTCCCGCATTTCACAGTGGCACCCTTTTCCTTGTTTTCTGCTGGGGGGGGGGGAAATCAAAAAAAACACTTGAGTGCGCCCCTTCTCTTTTGCCATGGGCATTTGGGCTTAGGAACCCGATGGCATCCTTTCAGCCACTGGATGACAAGACCTTGGACCTCTCCTCCCTGGTGGACCGCACTGTAATCCAGATTGTCCCAGAGACGCGCTTGGAACAGGTCCACCAGATCTTTTTAGAGACGCTTTGCCAGCAACTCGCTCGCTCGTTTTTTTTTTTCCTCGGTCTGGGCTTGGAGGAGCTCCAGCATCTCAACTCCCCTTCCGCTCCCGGAATCATTCCTCAGTTCGCTTCCCTTTGTCTCCTCTTCTCATCTTTCCGCCTCTGCTCTCCTCCTCGCTTCCCCTGTCCTCTCCTCTCTTTTCTCATCTCATCTCCTTTCTTCTCCTGTCCTGCCTCTCCTCCCTGCCTCGCCTCCTCCTCTCCTTCGGCATTCAGCAGCGGGTTTGCCGGCATGAAGTTAAGATATTCGGCAGTCCGTGGTTGATTCGGAACGGACACCGGGACTTACCTGGGGTGAAGCGAGCTCACCTGTGAGGGTTCCTGGCTTGCCGTTTGTTGGTTCACGGCTTGTGAAATATAGGAGTTACAGTAGTTTGCTCTGATCCTGGTTCAAATTGATGTTCTTTGGTGCCTGTCCAAAAGAAAGCCCACAGTTTCCAGACCCTATGATGAGCTTATTCTTCATTTTTCGAGGCTACTAGAGCAGATAGGCTTTGTTCAGACGAGCGTCGCGTCAGGCTTGGCCTGAAGCTTGTGCTGGTGTGCAGCTTTGGGCAGCTGGCGCCTGGACATGCAGTGAGACCACTCCCCTATGTTCGCGGGGTGTCGTTCCCTCCCCAGAATTACTTCCCCCTTTTTTTTTTCTTCCTTTTTTGGGGTTCCCTTTATTTTCCACTAACCAGGCATTATTTTGGCTGGGGTCCTAACTCCAGCCAAGGTTCTTGGAGGGTACACATTGTGTCCATGTTGTTTTCAAGCCCTGGTTTCGGGGGTTGCCTGATCTTGAGACAAACCCACATCCCCGACAGGATTCGAGTAGATGCCACTCCCCTTTCGCGCCCACAAGTAGAGGGAACGATGATTCCTACACGCGCCATCTACCGGGGGCGGGGGGGGTCGGCTCCTGTTTATGCATCCCCCATGGCTTTTACAGACGCATCATCACTTGAGCAATTGCCCAAAAGCCATGAATGGCAAAATTCAGCAAACAAATCTTGGCTTCATTTCGATAGATGCGCCTGCTGTATAAACATTGCTTTCCCTGCTGGTTTTGTTCAGATGGACAAGCAAATGCACCAGTTGGGATGGATAAATCATCTGCCAATTGGTGCGAGCGGGTTTTGTCCATCCACAGGAGCGAGAGGCGATGGGTTTTCAGACCTCTGTAAGAAGTCCAAGATTTGAGATTGTTAGGTGTGCTGCTGTAAAGCCCGACATAGTTGTGATTCTAAGAGTAAACTGCTTGTAATTATTAGCGGGCTTTACCATCCAAATTGTTTGGTGGCATCTTTCATGGCAGGGGGTTGTTTAAGAAGAAGATATCGAGCATATGCAATGTTTTACAAAACGTTTGAGCACTTGAACCCCATGTAGAGTCCGTTTGAACCTCAGGTTGGCATGATCACCAAAAAGGCCTTTGTGCAATACCTGGAGCAGGGGGAGATCGGAAACATGACCCGAGACCCCGCAGTGATTTTGGAAGATCACAAGAAGGGCTTGGACGAGCCGCTCTTGCCGTGAGCTGGGGTCAGTTCAAAATCCTCTAGTGAGGCTTAGTTGAAAGGCCGAATTGTAGACGTCCATATGGGCCCATCGCCATTTTGCGACCTCTTTGAGGCGAGTTTGCCAGAACTGCAACTGAGCAAGCTAGGGGCTCATGCATTCACGTATACATTCGGCCTGTGTCGTGGAGTGGTGCCTTTGCCAAAACATGCAAAGCAGCCTTTGCCATCCAGCACCCGCGGGCTGCGTTTTGGACAGCAGCCCGCGGGTGCTGGATGCCTCGTGTTTTTTGTGTTGCATCATTCCTGGCAAGGGGGTTAGGAATGCTTTGAATGGACATGATGTCGGAAGGCAAATTTGAGCAGCACCCAAAAAACTGCGGCTCAGGATGATTATAGTGAGTGCGATAGCCTTTTATAGCAGCAGAACCAAGCCTCACTCATTGAGCGTATTTGATCGTTTGGAAGTTCTATTGACTTCCCACTGCCATCAAATGACAGCAGGGTTGCAAGAATGAGGTTGGTCCCCCCCGTATGTGATAGGGACACCTTCGCTTGATGTGAAGCAGTAGTCATTGCCCGTTTCCCAGAGAATTAGTTGCAATTCCCCAACGAACTCATCTCCTACCAAATCTGGACCATGAGGGATGGCAGGGTTGTTCTTTCATAGCCCTCTGTACTTGCTGGTGCTCAGCATGGAATGAAGGAATGACCCTTATAAACAAGATGGACACTTTCAGGTAGCAGGCACCCCGCTTGTTCAAGCCTTTCAAAGAACCCGACAACTGGCTAGGAACCTCGTTTTCTAAAATCTTGGTTCTTAGACTTGCTGCTGCTCAGTATGGAATGAGGGAATGAACCCAGATTGCTTTTCCTTTGGGCATGAGAGTTTCCCATCCACTGAAAGAGACGCTAAAACCGGCCTCCCTTTTCAGTAAACAAATCAGGCTTCCCTATCTTTTCTCTCTAAACATCAGCCCAAGGAAGCTCACTTTAAAGGGCCTTGAACAGTTATGTTTCTCAACCCCCTTTGCCACGGAAAGCTCTCACGATGCGCCGGTCGCGCGGCGCGCGGTTGCCCTCGTGGTGAGTAGGAGGCCACGCCTCTCACTATGTCAGGGGTTCACAAGGCGCATCGCTTTAGAAAGTGTGCAACTTGGAGCTCGGGATGTCGACCCCGCAACTTGACTGCTATTGGGTTGGATCTTTAGACTTGAACTTGTTGGGAAAGAAAAGTGTTTTCCACTAAACCTCCAAAAAGTTAAACTTTTAGCAGGGGGGTCAAGAGCAACCAAGATAATAGCCCGAATGTTCTGTGCCACTCCTAAGCAGTCCCTTCTTTTAGGAGGATTACCCACCAAAATTGGTCAGCATCGCCAACCCCCGAAACAGCGTCCTTTCGGTCGCTGAGCAATTGGGCAGCCCAAGTACTTTTCGCCGCCTTGCCGAGTCAAGACCCTCTATGCAACAGCAAACAGAGAGCGAGAGAGAGAGAGATATCTGCAGGGCCTTGCTGCCAGGGGAACTCTGGGGGTGTTTACTGGGTGGTCACACCAGCTTTGGACCGACTGATTGGAGGCATAGTGCGTTGGGCCCCCTGAAAGTGGCGATGAGTTCCTAGAGGTTCTATGGTGTGCTTCTGTGTTTGAGTTTGTGTTTTCTTCCAGTTGCTTACGAATATTTTGTTATTTCCCCCCGGTTGGTGTTTTCAAGGAATCTATCACTACTGGATGTGTTATTGTTTTTTTCCAGGAAGTTGTGTGTGTGTGTGTGTGTGTTCGGTGGCACTCCCCCTTCCACAATGGGACACCCCGTAATGAAGGACAAACCAGGGGACTGATTCATTGTTTAATGTTGGAACATGTGGAAACATGTACTGTGTAGGCAATGCTTGGCCAACATGGCGTATATGCCATTTTGGCTCAAGCATTGCCTTGGGTTTGTTGAACTCTCTGTAGTTTAAAAACACCCATTGCAATGGCCTCTTCGGTGTCTACCGTGTCTTCGTTCGAGTTGGTGGAGGAGCAGCAGGTCACGGAGGCGGATGTGGCGATGGCCACCCAGGAGGCGCAGGAAATGCGCGACCGGGAGGCAGCAGTGGCCGCAGGCTTGGTGTTGGCGGAACCTTCCACCCCCCGGAGGGCACGGCAGCGGACGTGGTGGATAGCCTCTCCAAGGCCCTGGAGCACCTGCAGTTTATGCTCGACCGCCCCGAGTCCGGCAAGGGTGCCTCCGGCCCCGCGGACGATGGTGACGTGGATATGGGCGATGCGGTACCCAGTGACGAAGCCCCGCAGGCCAAGAAGATGAAAGGATTTGTGGCGGCCTCGAAACCCAGTCACGCGGTGGAGAACAAGCTAGTCACCCTCGAACCGGTGGTGAGCAAGGCTGGTTACTTCAAGGTGGTGGACCTCCCGGACGCCTTCCCGCTGCTGCCGGCTTCAGCGGCTTTGCTGCGGGACACAACGGTGCTGGAAATGGGGGCCCTCTTCCACAAGTTTGTCGGCAAGGGCCTCACGGAGGACTTGGTTCTCCGCATCTTGGAGGCCTATGTCCCGATGAAGATCCAGCTCCGGCAGCGCTCGCAGTTCCAGCAAAACAAGGTGGGGATTGGCGCCCTGCGCATGCGCAGGCTGGATGCCGGGCAGGCAGACTACGACCGCATGTGCAAGTCGTGCGGCACTGGGTGGCCGGAGGCGGCCAAGCAGTGTTGGGTTTGTCCGGGCTTGGAGTCCGTTCCATACCAGGCGCCTTCGGCCACCTACGAGTCCGAGGGCATCACCTAGACTTGCGGATCTTGGACGGCAAGCCGGTCTGGTTCCAGCAGCAGGACGGGGGAAGCCAGGGTGCCTCCGGCCCCGGCGGATCCCAGAAGGCAGCGGGCCGGAAGTTGGTGGATGGCTCCAATCTGGGGAGGCCCCGACGGACTCTATGGACGAGATCACGATGGCGGACGTGGTTCCCTTGGACAAGCGGGTGGACATCAGGCAGGAGATCCTCACGATGGATGCGGACGCGGAGGCCACCAAGATCCAGGCGGACCACCGGGTGCGGTGAAAGTGCAGCGGTCCCTCCAGGAGGCGGAGGCCCAGTGCTTCAAGCTCTACCACCCCCAGATCGATGCGGCGATCAAGAAGAAGGCCGCACTCCAAGAGGTCCTGGCCAGAAAGCGGGAGTTGGCCCCGGAAGAGGTGGCGGCAAGGAAGTTGCACAAGGAGATCATCACGGACGAGCTCCTGGACAATGAGATGGCGGTCCTGGCCCCGATCCAGGAGGGCATGCAGTCCGTGCCGGCGGACGAGGTGGCAAACTCCGCCCTCCGGAAGGTTAACTTGGAGCGGTTCCGGGAAAAGCTCAGGGAGCAGTACCTGGAGGGGAGGAGTGCGGACGCGGGCAAAGCACTCACGGAGGCCATGGGCTCGGTCACGGAGGCCCAGGCGGCAAACCAGCGCATCCAGGAGGCCAACCAAGCCTGGATGAAGAACCACTCCCTCTCCCCCCTGGATGTGTCGGTCTGGCCCGCGGAACTCCAGCGCGCCCTGGAGAAGGGTCTCTTCTGTCCCCTGGAACTGCAGGACCCGGAGGACTTGCCACCGCCACACGAGATCAAGGAGAAGTATATCGCCTTCATCCAGCAGTTGCAAGAGTCAAGGAATCCGTGGAAGGAGGCGGAACTGCTGGCGGAGATGCCGGAGGCCCCCCACCAGCCGGCGCCTCAGCCAGACCTGGAATCGGGGGGGGCAAGCTGGCCCTCATCCTCTGGGCTATCAAGCGGCACCAAGGCGAACTCCGGATGTTTGGGGGGGTGTGGAAGAAGCAGATCCCTAAGAACGCGGGCCAGCTCTTCAGCCTGTCGCCGGAACAGCTCTTGGCCATTGAGAAGCGGACCCACCCGTGCACGCGCAACACGGAGGACATTGACCCCGTCATCTACACATCCCTGGAGATCACGGCCCAGGTGGATCGTGGGGAGCGGCCCCCCCCGGAGCAGGTGGTGGGGGTGTTCTGGGCCGAGTACGATGGGGTCTCGGACGTGGGATCTTCCGACCCTCACGGGGGCCTACGCTCACCGATTCACATTCAGGTACATCTACTCGGCGTGGGCCACTTTCCCGTTGGTGGTGAAGCCGCAGCGCAGGGGGCGCAACGCCGAGGGCTCCACGTCGGACAAGTGGCTCGGCAATATCCTGCAGATGCGCAAGGAGGCGGTGCCCTTCTTCGAGAGCCTGGGCGTCCCCAAGCCCAGGAACAAGACGGAGTGGACCTACGTCCTCAAGGAGATGAATTTCATCGCAAATTGCCCCACCCCAGTGATGGAGTTGCCAGTGGCACCCATCCACGGCAGCAAGGAGGCGCTGCGTTTCCGGGCGATTTGCGACGAGCGGATCACCCTGCCGCTGTCCGCGCTCCGGGGATTTGAGGCGGTCTCTACACCAAACTGGTGGCGGGGTTGAGCAAGACCTCCATGGTGGAGGTCAAGCACGATTGGGTTGAGGAGGTCCCTAGGGAGGCGGCGGGGGCCCTGTACGACAAGCTGGGCTATTCCCACGACCACATCGTGAAGCTGGGCTGCTCCCCCATTTCAGGGTGCCTCCGGCCCCGGGGGGGCGGCGGCCTCCTTAAGGAGGCGGACACGAAGGCCAAGATCATGGCCGGCGCGGACACCACGCTGAGGTCCACGGACCAGGGCACACGGCGCTACCCGCCCGTCACCACGGCCACGGTGACGGCAGCGGCGGGGACGAACTACGTGCGGAAGCGCTTCCCGAAGGAGGCAGAGCATGTGTTCTGGGGATCGGTGGAGTGTGGCTTGGTCCTGCCCAGCATTAGTGCCTGGGAGGTTGTGAGCAAGGAGAAGTTCAAGACAACAGAGCGCTACATGTGCCGGTTTTTGCGTGGCTTCTGGAAGGCGAGCGGGGTGGCTCCCGGCTGTTGCAGATCACGGGGTGGCACAAGGACAAGGCGACGTGCCTGCAGCCGAGCCCCCGGAGGCGCTGTACAACCAATGGATCAAGGACCGCATGGAGTTCTACAAGCGGGTGGAGCCCACGGAGCCGCCTCGGGACGAGCGACTGGTCTCCTCCAATGGCATGGGGGACGTTGCCTCGACCTTGTGGACGGTCATCCTGAGCAACCCGGAGAAGTCGGGCTTGACGGCCATCCAGTCGGTGGCGAAGCAGGCCATCCTGAGGGGGTAGGAAATTTTCCACTTCCTGCTTCCGGTGCCCGGAGACGCACAGGGATTTGGAGGATCACTCCCCCATGGGACTGGGTGCCTCCGACCCTTCCCGAGGGCCTTTTGGCGTAAGGGATCCCTGTTACTCCGGAGGCGCCCGCAGGATCTCCCTTTGACTCGCAGACAGCTGTCGAGGCATGCCGTGCCCCACAGACGGGCCAGTCCAGCTGCCCCACGGAGAAAAAGTAACGAAAGGAGGCGCGAACGGTCGGGCGGGGATCCCTCCGTTCCAACGGGGTTTCGGGCCCCGTTCGCCCCCGCTTTCCTGTGGCTTTTGGGATCCCTTTTCTTTCCCGCTCTGCTTCTACTGACCCAAACATTTTGGATCTGAACCTGTCATGCCTGCAGATATTGCGCACTGCAAGCAACTGCACTCTGCCTGCCACTGCACTTTGAGCTGCGCATGATACGCTGTAACATTAGGGCAAGGAGATTGCTTGGCTCAAGGATGGCTCTGATGTCATTGCCAGGGTCTCAACCCAGTTTCGTATGAGGCCACCGTTTACGCGGCTATGGGACCGGATCGCGGGTCTCATGGGACACGCTGTCTGACGAATCCTTCTCCCCAAGGCAGACGGATGGGGAACTGATGGTCCTGATCCGGAGGACCATTTGGTTCCGTCGGACTACTTCAACAGCCTGGTCACAGCGGCGGCAGGGCGCCTTCCTCAACCGCTGTCGGCAGATGACTTGGCGGACCTGTGGGATAACATGTGGAACCTGCTCCACGCGGCATCAGAGAGGGCACTCTTGGTACTTGAGAAATGACCCGCCCCCACTTCAGCAACCAGAATTCCTCAAGTGGCGTCACTGGCGACCCAGCAGAGTCAGGGAAATTGAGCCCACGACGCAGCGGGCCCTGGAGCTCCACCTACGGGGGAAGTGGGCGGAGCGGCTCCTGGCTCACTTGGTCCCGTTTGCGGAACACATCCCCCACCTGAAGGACATCCTGGGGGAGGACTTCCGGAAGGAGGCCCTGGACCTGCTGGGAAACACTAGGTTCCGGACGCTACGGCAGCATTGCCTGGCATACGAGAACCTCAGGAAGAAGGGTTTCACGGTGACTCCATGGCAGGAGCGGCATGTACGCTCTCTCCTCAACCAGCTGGCGGACGAGGAGGTCACTCCTTACAAACTGAGGCAGGTCTGGAACACCCTCAAGTGGTACTCCAAGACTTTTAGCATGCTGAACGTGGATGAACTCCACCGCCTCAAAGCGAAGAGGAGTGCACTGGAGGAGTCCCTCACGGACACAGTCACTCGTCGTCCCCACAGCAAGGAGGTCATCTGGGCCCTGGAGGAAGGGGCTGGCAATGAGTATCTGGGTGCCTCCGGCCCCGGTACTCAGACAGCCCCGTCGGGGAAAAGTAGGCACGAGCTGCTGGACGCCTTCATCCTGGGGCTCGCCAGATTCCAGGTGGGTTGTAGTGCTCGCTCCAGCACGTCCACCCAAAAGATCTGGTCCCACCGTAAGGCCTGGCAGACCAAGACCGTCTCTGCGGCCAGGATCAACCGAAACCCGGTGCCTCATATGCCCGAAATACAGCTTCTCGGGCATTCCCTGGTGGACCTTCTTTGTGGCAATAGTGCGGAGACTGACGGCAGAGAAGGCATTCCAGGACATGGACTACCTGCTGCCGACGGTGAGCAAAGACTTTGCGGGGCTGATCCCGCGTCCATCCACCGCGGAACAAGGACGCGCTACGGCGCAGGGGGGTCCCGCAAGAAATGGTGACCCGATCTCGTGGCACTCGTTTCGTGTGTTCATCCCCGACTGTGCATTCCAGCTGGGTGTTCCTCGGGACCGTCGTCAGTACTTGGGGAACTGGCTCTCTGAAAGCACAGCGGACGTCTATGTCCGGGAGAAGCGTAACGTGGTGGTGGACATCTGGAACAAGGTGGCGCTGCGGGTCCCCAACTTGAACCTGGGGCCAGGCAGGGAACGAAGGGAGGATCTGAATCACCCGAACTGGGAGAGGACCCCCCTATGACCCCGACGGTGGAGATCCAGGATGAAGGGCCGGCTGACCACGAAGAGGCGAGCAAGGCGGCGGAAGGGACGTCCCCTGGAGCCGCCCCAGGCAGTGAAGCCTCGGCTCGCTCGTAGCTGTTGGTGGACCGGGGGCCCGATGCCGATCCGGTGAAGGGCAAGGAGCTGTTCCCGGCCCACCCGGCAGCAGCGCTTCGGGTGATAGTGGCAAGCAAGCGCACGGGGCCCAACAACCTATCCAGGATCTACCTACCGTGGGGTGCGGCTGGCGCCCGGCGGCCTTGAAAATTGGGGATCTCTCCGTGTCGGACTATGTCGCGGAGCCAGAGACCTACGGCAAGTGTGAACGTTGCTTCAAAAGGGCATGGATTCCCGGAGCGCTGGCTCCTGGAGCCGGCGGAGGTTCCTACCCTGCAGGAAGACTCTGACTCAGATTTGGACTCAGGCTCCGACACGGACGACTCCGTGGACACCCAGTCAGAGACGGAGATCGTGACACTCCCTGGTGAAGCCTAGGTGCCTCCGGCCCTGGCGGGTACATACAGTCAGCCCTCAGCACAGACTGGCATCCTTCAAAAATGGCGACTCTCCTTCGGAAATGGCGCAATCAATCTGCACACCGGTTATTTTCCTGTCCAGGATTTTTGAAGTGGGTGGCACGGAGGACCACCCAACCTGGAACTCATGAAAGGGAAGATGAGTCCCTGGCACCAACACAATGCTTGGATAAAAGTGTTATCGCCTGCTTGTGTTGTGCCGTTTGGTCAGCTTGCATACGGTTGTTTAATGTTGGAACATGTGGAAACATGTACTGTGTAGGCAATGCTTGGCCAACATGGCGTATATGCCATTTTGGCTCAAGCATTGCCTTGGGTTTGTTGAACCCTGTAGTTTAAAACCCACCCACCCACACCAAGGTAAGGTTCATGGCGGCTGGGCCAGCCAAACCTTTTGAGGGGATTCCGGCGGACTTGAGGGACAATGTGGCGAAGTTGTAGAAGATTTAGCGGCCATCCTGGTGGGTAAGGAAATTCCTTTGGTGGTGCAGGCCGCGTTGGGGGAGTCCGGATATGTCACAGTGGAGGACTTGGCCGACCGCTGGAACACCCCTGCGGACGCCAGGGCGAACGGTCCTCGTGATTTGGATTTCGAGGATGGACACAACGGGTTCAACGCCCGCACATCGGCTTTCACGGCCATGCGGCTCCTACAGGCGGTCCGGGTGGCCACGCAGTTGGTCAGGGGTGGCAATCAAGGGGCCCCCCAGAAAGCCAGGCGGGACCCGTCAAGGCACAGATGGAGGTCCTCTGTGATCGTCGCCAACTGGAAGATGCCTATGTGGCTATGCATGGAGCTCCGAAACCGAGATTGGAATTCCAAGGAAGTGACAGCTACCTCAAGAAGCAATGGCGACTTATCGCCAAAGGTGAACTTGGCTACATCCCGGGCAAGCACACAGTGAGCGCTCGGGGAACGCCCTGCGAACACACACAAGAAGGTCACTGTTGATGGGTGGGAACGGGAAGATGAAGAAAGTGAGGTCCCACCCTACCTCAAGGAGGCAGCTGGAGAGGCTGCACATGACCTTCCGTACCACACTGCTGATGTGCACGGCGGCGAAGGCAAGACTCCCAACGGCTCCTCCCCACAATGGCCGGACCACTGGGCCTGGAAGAATCCCAAAGGGGTGGCGTACTGCAAGGATTACCACCTCCATGGTCGGTGCCAAGGATCTTGTGGACGGTCCCACAACTGCCCGGTTCGGAAGAATGGCTGGGTGTGTGATGCCCCCCCGTGCCCCAGTCGTGCCTCCAGAAGTGACAGGCAGTCCCACAGGCCCTCTTCTCCAAGTTGAACTTGTGCTTGAGGTCAGGGAAGGTCTTCTCAAGCTCTTTGTAGATGTCCTTAAGCCCTGAGTGCTTAAAGACAAGCTCTGGGTTCACCTGGGCTAGGCCCCGTAGAAATTCAAGTTGCTCTGCGAGTTCCTTGCCATTCACTGCCATGGGCCTGGTTATGTTGAAGTACTCCCCAAAATTTAGTGAGCCCTCCAGTCCAGATTTTCTCACATAGCTTTTGAGAATATCCAGCAAATGTTCCATGTCCATTGTAGGTGTTTTTGACCACCTTTTCCCATACCATTGGGTGGCGCCAGGTGGGGTGGAGCAAAATGGCTGCTGGATTTTCATAAGCAGTGTGTCAGGCACATGGCTATCCAGCCATCCAGCCAGCAGTGTGTGAGGCACATGGCTATCCAGCCAGCAGTGTGTGGAACACATGGCTATCCAGCCAGCAGTTTGTGGCAGCCAGCAGTATATGTGAAGCACATGGCTATCCAGCCATCACTCATGGCTATCCAGCCATCTCTCATGTCTATCCAGCCATCTTATGGTTAAAGCATTGGTGGTTCAAGGTGAAAATGAGAGTAAGGTACTTCGAAACACAGCCCAATGAGAAGTACGCACGCAATGAAGATTGCAACTCAAGAGCACAGAACACAAAAGAAAAAACAAAGAACAAACAGTCAAACAATCAATCGAAAATTCGATCGAAAAATCAATCGCGAAGCCTGCAAAATTCAACCGAAAATTCAATAGAAAAATCAATCGTGAATTGATCTTGCAAGACATGCCAAACCTCAAATCTATTGATTTTTCTGTTTTCAATCGAAGATTGAAATGGTACAAAAATCAAGCGACCAATTGATTTTTTTCAATCGCGGTCTAAGAATCGCGTTCGTCTCAAGATTTTGGACAGATCCCCCACTTGGTTCGAACCAAGACCCTTGTGCTGACACCAATCGCAGAGGGTCGAACATGTCGAAAGGGGTTGCCTCCAAAAGAGAGGGCTCCAATTGGAAAATCGCGCGTTTTCGGGATCCGCACTACTCAATTTCATTCTGATGGGGTTTTTTGGGACCAATGGCGCTTCACGAGGCTTCATTTCTACCTCAATATTCCTGTTACATCATGCTCAAACTCGGGATAACTCGGGCAGTTTGGAATGCCGCTGAACAAAGAAGTGAAGTTGGGACGCATTAGAAAGAGCTTAAACTGTGCAAGTCCGATACGCTCGCGTGCCAAACGCTTTCTGCTCAAGAGGAGCAGTAGTTGATTCACGCTCGTAGCCTGCGAAGCACAGCCTTTCTCCACGCGCGGCATGTCCAAGATTTGCGCGGCCTTGCTCCTCAGCTTTGGCGGTCTAGTGCTGTCAAAGAGGGCTAAGGGCGTGGATGGCGGCAAGTTGGACGTGGGCAAAGATGACATCTTGAGCCTCGACGATGTTGCGCCAAGGATTCTCGCCTGACTTGACTTGTTTGGTGTATGAAGATACGCAATGCTCGCATCTAATAGGGTAACCCTATCCTTTTTCTCCCACGCTTTAAGCGGCCAGGAGCATGGCAGAAGTTGGCGAGAGCCTTGAGGTCAACGCAAGCCGTGCTGAGGATGTAGAGTGTTTCTGCATCAACCCCTACATCTATGCCGACCTTGACCCCTACATCTATCCCAACCTTGACGACGAGGACTACCGCAGCTTCGTTTTCTCAGTATTCCGCGTGAATTCTCGCTTAGTAAGTATCCACTTTCCCATTAAATCCTTTGTGAGTAACATGGGCATTTGAGTAGATTGACATGATTTTTTGCCCAGGCTCTACCATAGAAGCAAGATGAAGTAAGGCGGAGAGTCGGCGTGGGGGCGATGCGTCGGAGATCATGGTGCGCGCTACGGACCTCACGCCTTTCGCTGCAACGAGATTTGCGAGGACAAGAGGAAGTTTGTGCACTTTGAAGGCAGCGCTCAGACCTTGTCTTTCTGCGGCAATGAAAATGGAGGTTTGACCGAGCCGATAGAGTGCCAGTGCCTGGACGGACTGGAGACCTTTCAGAACCAGGAGAACAAGAAGATCGCGCAGAAGCGATATCGCAAGGGTACGATTGACAATCCGAACACGCTTTGGATGCTCAAGGTCAAGCACACCTTCAGCAGGCGAGGCAAGGCAAACGGAAATCTCAAGGATTGCTATGTTCATTGCCCAGATACTTGTCGATCGGCTCAGATGGTCATAGCTGGCTGCGCCATGCCGGTGCATGCCTGATACTGACACGATGCGGGTAGTCTCTGGCAACCAACATCTTTGCGATGCCCGTGTAAAAAAAACCGACAAGCTGGCCTCAGTCCGCCCTGGAACCCTTTAGGGTGAACTTGGATCTACCTCGAACATGTTGGAGAGGTTGTGTGCACCATCCTCAACACACACATGGAAACACCCTAGAACTGCCTGAGCGGTCCGCCCATCAATTGACAGCGCTTGAGCGCAAAGCGGCCGCAAGGCGCCTCGGCTAGCTGCCCCGCTCTCGTCGGCCAAAGTATGGAGGTTGAACAGCTTCCTGTAGTGTGAAATGTCATGAACCAGCGCATTCCTGAGGACGACACGCTTGAGACAGCCGCTGCCCAAGCAATCGTGATCGACACGTTTGGTTTGATTTCTGGCAACCTGGACGTAAGCGTGTAATGCTGCGGCAACAGCGCGGGTGCCGATTCATATTGGGATCCCTGCTTTGCCCGCCGATGACTTGAGCTCAAGACCATGTTTCTTTAGAAAGTAGTTTCCAATGTGAAATTTTGGGAATCTACATGTATCTTCCAGCCTGTGAGTCGCGACCAACAGCAGGTTTGCAAGCCTTCGTTGGCAGCCCACGCTTGGTTAGCGAGAACGTCAAGTTTGGCGAGCGAAGCGCGTGCCGAGTCTGTTAATTGGCGAGCACGAGAACACAGAACGTTGTGTTGCAGAGTGAGGTGGGCAGACACGTGCAAACAGCCGGGTTGCAGTTGCCAGTGCCACGCGTGAAAACTGTGCAGGGGTGAGAACCCTCAACCCGCCCGGCGCCAGGCATGTAGAATATTTGGATTCTGTTTTGCTTGCAGACGGCATCAAATTTCGCCGCATGCGGCCACGTGATTCCGTGCCACGGCGGTTGCCATGGTTTTTCAACAAGCTGCTTGAAAACTCAGCAGCTAGGGCAATTGCAAGCGCTGTTTGAAGGCGTTGGATTTTTGATTCGGCATGTCAACTCAAAACACAGCAATGACAATGCAAATGCTTTGACTGTGTTTTTCTCGACAAGGCTGGCTCCCGAACCCGCCAAACAACCACCCCATGGTTTGGCCGGATCTCACGATGCTGGCCGCAAGTCACGGTTCCCCAAAACAACGTTTCAGTGTCAAACGGACGCCGAATCTGAGGCTCACACATCAAATGCGCATCCAAGGAGTCTTGACCCACAAGAATCCAGCGGTTTCCCTTAGCTGGAGGGGATAATCGTGCGCCGCGCGTTCACGGCCAGCATCACGACAATGCATCTCTCGTGTTTTTGGGTATGGCTTCGGACAAGGTTAGACAAACAGCCAGGCCATGAACCCGTTGTAACGAAACCCTACATGAGCAGAGTTCAGAACGTTGGTGTTTTTGGGACACGCCTGTTTGCCCAAGATTAAAGCAAAGCGAGCGAAGTGCCTTTGAGACAGCGCTCGGTTTGCGGACGCCATGGAGGATTTGGCGCCGCTTCGGACTTATGTCTTTGGGCGGTTGGATGAGAAGAATCGGACCAACACTCCAGGCAGGTGGTTTTAGGGTTGTGGGGCGTCAAGCGAAAGTTCAGCGGGTAGGGTGTGAATGGCGACCCCCCCCCCCAGCAGCACAGAACGTTTTTTCTTGTGATGTTTCCTTGCAACCACCCACTTGGCCATTTGCATCAGTATGTCTTCAACAATAACAAAATGGAAACCAGCGCAGCAACGTTCCGTTCGGACCCCTGCTCCGGCAGGTTTGAGCCGAAAGCCCCGAAAAATAAAAGATGGATGCCCCCGAACAATGATTGAAGAAGTTCGTTAAGGCTGTTCGTTGGAGATTCATTCGGAATCCGAGGTCCATGTTTATTTTGAACGCGGGCGGTTGTTGCAGCGCTATGCATGTTGGTGGCAGGAAGAGAAACGTGTTTGCAGGTGGAGGGAATGTGTCAGGGCTGATGCCGCGGGGGCAGAACTTGGTTGTGCCAGACCTTGTGACGAAAACGAGCCATGGTCATGGAACTCAAAAAAAGCGTCCAAACCTCTACTGCTATCGGGTTGGATCCTTAGATTTTAATGTTGGGATACCCCTCATGTTTCCTTTTAATCAACAAAAACCCCGGAAGCAAGAAATTAAACTGGGGGATCTACAGCACCCAAGAAACTGGGTTTGTCTTGATGTTTAGCCATTTCGCTCCTGATTAATAACCTCCCCTGAGAGAAGACTCTGGGCAGTGTCGCATTAAAAGCCCACAGCCCACAAGGTTTGGCCAAATCTTCGTCTCCCCCTTCCCGGTATTGATTTCGTCCCGCACCCGATTGCAGGTGCTCCAATCACAGTCCCGCCGAAAAGTTCGTTTTTTAGCGAAACTGGGGGATCCTTTGGACATGCTTTGTTGTTTTGTTATGGACATGGGATCTTTTGGTGGGCATCATTTTTTGGATTGATGTCTAAGCCGTGAAGTGGAGTTTTTCCTTTTATGTGCCCCTTGTTGCTGGGTAATGTCCTGAAGCGGATAAGAACCCTTGTCGCCAAGCTGGAAAGCTGATCACCTGTCACCAGCAACCCATGCGCAGGTTGCATGCCCCGCTCACAGAGGAACCGTCTTCACCAGGACTGGCCGACTTTTCGAAGCTCGGGTTAGAGATTCGTTCAGCTCTGCTGATGTGCGTGTTGTTGTCGCATTTTGTGTTTTGGCATTTTTTTGGGGCCAAACACATGTGTCAAGTCTAGCGGCAATCCCCTACTTACTAATTGGTTTCAACGCACACAAAACTGTCCATGTGAGGGGCAACCACCTCAATCGTGTTTCGACTCCCCCGTTTTGTGAAACCGACCAGGAGGAGGATGTGCACTTGCGATCCATGCACGGGCCGGTGGGCACTTCCAAAACTGCATCTGTCAGCTTGTGCCACCTGGATGAACTGCACGACCTTGGGGTGAACCTTGCCCGGCAAGGCTCGACGGGCGCTAAAAATTGCTGGCTGGTGATTTGGGCGCGGTGTTCTGAGAGCAGCCTTTTTGCCTTGGTGCAAAGCAATTTCTGGTAATGAGTCCCCCAATTTGTTCACATTCCCATTTGGAAGGGGTTCAAACCGGGTGCCGCTTGTCCATGGATTGGGGATTCCCTGCTCCTCACTTACCCCTCCTAATTGCCCCCGCTCCCCCAATGGTTCGTTATAAAGAGAGCAGACTCACAAGCATTGGCATGTTTGAACATCACTTGGACCGCTGCGTTCGTGGTAATATTTTTAGCTTGTAAGGTTAAGAGTCAGGATGCTCCTCAGTTTGAGACAAACCCAATTGATTTGCTGTTTAAGCTGGGACTACGTAGTGCTTACCACCGCCAGTCATGTCGAGAGAACTGACTCGACACCTCAATTTGTGGTAGCGGAGCGCGTTTTCCGCAGAGATCCACAGAAAAATGTCATCCGATGGAGAAGGCTTCATGGAAGCCTACACAAGTTCGGCAAAGCCGGAGGAAACACTAAATTTATCGATGACCGCCAAGCACCCGCCATCGTGCGACGGAAAAGTCAGCTGGTTCAGGTACGAGGAACTCGTGGACGACTGGGTGACCATCACCACAGTAGAAGCAGCCAAGCGAGGTCCATTGCTTAAGAGCAGACTCACTGGAGATGCTTACATGTACAAGGCCGTCCTCCAAAATGACCTTTTGCAAGATCCTGATGAAGGAGTCAACTATTTCAAGAACACGCTGAAGAAGTACTTTTTGAAAGGTGCGACCAACGTGTATCTGTACAGACTCCTCAGTTTCTTCAACCACAGAAGGCAGAACCAAGAGTTCCTCATTTTTACATCAAAATTTGAAATCCTTCTTATGAGACTGAAGGCAGCATGGATGGACTTGATGCCAATTTTTACGGCACAGCCCCCATCATTCCGACAGTCCGTGCAGGACGCAAATGCAAGAACAATTGCTCGACATCAGCAAGCAGCCGGTGTTCGAGCACCGCCTCCAGCCCTGCTCAATGAGGACGATCTGACAGTCCTCAGACAATATATCCAAGGAATGCAGGACAGACAGCGGGACGCATTTCCCTTCGGGGATAATCTCATTGCGCAGTTTTTCATCATTCAAAGTGAGCTGTCAGATCAGCAACGAGAGAGACTAACCAGTGCAATGTCATTAAGAAACATCTCACTTGAGAATTATTCCTATGAGATGCTGAAGGCACACTACCATGAACTTTTCATCACGACGAGGACATCGATCCAAGATCCATCCATCCGACCTCAAGGAGGCAGCCGAAGCAACACATTCTTCATCATCGAACAAGGTGAATACGAAGGAGAAGAAGGCTTCTGGGTTGAGGATGAAGAAGGACTTGAAGGATTCATGTCAAACAACGATGAAGAGACGTTCTGGGTCCTCGAGGAGAACGATGCGTTCATAGCAAGAAAAGTGTCAGGGCGGAACTTCAAGTTCAAGAAGAGAAAAGGAAAAGGAAAATCAGGAAGCAAAAAGGGCAGTCACCAACGAGGTGGCTTCAAATCAAACCCTTCAGAAAAAGCGGTTCTGGCGGAAAGGCCAATATGGCCAACGAAAACTATGATCCCTACGACCAGGCATATTGGGGAAAAGGCAAAGGAAAGAAGGGAAAGAAAGGAAAATCAAATTCCAATATCCCTATGATGGAAACAAAGGTTATCCATCCTATGAGAGTGGCAAAGGAAAAAGCGGACAGGAGAAAGGAAAATCCAAGACGTTCGCAGCCACTGCAGAGAAGATGGAGGAGCAGCCCGCCATCCAGCAGACTGCACCATCCATAGAGCCTACCTATGCCGGTTGGACAGACCAAGATTGGGATCAATCATGGACATGGAACGAACATGGCTGGTACTCATCCCATGAGACATCCAGCACAGGACAAGCGTTAGTGGCGTTCCATGTTGCATATGAGTATCCTGGGAAAAAGGCCATCCACGAGAAGCTGATCCAATCAGATACAGTTCCAGAACACAATCTGTCCGTAACAACAAATCACAGCCTTTCGGCAACAAAGCTGATGGCGCCTGTCATCAACCCTCAGCACAACCCGACCTATGCGATTCTGGACAATGGATGTACCAGATCTATGGGCAGCTAGCATGCAATCCAGCGTTTTACCCAGGCAATCGAACCAATGAAGGACATCATCTCCTATGAGTACATCCCGGCCGAGACCAAGTTCACTTTTGCAAACGGAGAGACCGCCAGGGTAAATTGGACCCTGCATCTTCGATATCACACAACTCCTCCGTGCAGTACCAACATCGACGTCCTTGAACAAGGAACTGTACCGATCCTTCTCAGCATCAGCCAGATGCGGAACCTCTACATGACCATCGAGCACACACCTCAATGTGATAAGATCACATGCAAGGCCTTTGGCATGAACCGTCAAGCAGTTCCAGTATCCGGTACAGGACATGCACTCGTCGATCTCGCTGGAGTTGCAAGAGTGAAGGCACATGGAGAAATTGCTCACAAGGGCCTCACCAACTATGTCTATGACGATGATAACAGCATCAAGTTTCCCTCCGGGGATCTCACCAGGAGCGAAACTGTTTGTGCAGCAAAATCATCCGAGACAAAGGAGGACCTAGCAACTCCTAAGATCATTGGGTCTCAAAAGCAGGACCATTGGATCCTTGACAAGAAGAACAAGCAGCTCCTCCGTGTGCACATCACGCCCCGAAAGGCGCTGTTCACACCAAATGGAGCCAAGGAATGTCCAATCAATCCTGATCACATCAGCCGAGAACGTACCACGGAAATCATTGATGCATCCGTAGATGGAGATCCAGATATTTTGGAAGACAATTGGAGACTTACATCCCAGGCAAATAAACCAATGATTAACCTGTGGATAGGTAAGACCATTTTCACCTTCTCAGACAATTCGCTTGAGGACGAAGAAGCAGGTTCAGGATCGGCAGCAGACAGGATCATTGACAAGAGGGGCCAGTCGACTATTGAGCCAGATCCTTTCGCACCATCCTCAGAAGAACCAACATCGCTTCCACTTGCCCTAGGCAGAATCCACAAGCGATTGTCAAATCCAGAAGAGTTGAAGAAACTCCACCTGCAGCATCATCATATGACAACAGATCAATTTCGATTCAGAACCCGAGCACTTCATTTGCCGAAATCAACATTCGATCTATTTGACAAGATCCGAAGTGAGTGCGAAGTGTGCCAAGTGGCAAAACATGCACCATCACGAAGCAAGACAAGCGGACTTCGAGCCGACACCTTTGGTGACATGACATTCATTGATCACTGTCAAGTTCCTCTTGGAACTGGAGAACACATCATTGTTTTTGTCATCCTGGATGGAGCAACAACATTGCTCACTGCAGAGGCAGTGACAACTACGCAAGAAGTCGAGAACATCACTGTCCTCAGGAACTATTTTGACCAGTACCACTTGCAGCCCAAACCAGTTGTCGCAGATCAAGCCTTCATGACAGATACATGGGAACATTTCTATCAGTCCCTTGACATCACACCGATATCCCTGGGACCGAATACACCATGGCCAAATCGAGCTGAAGCAGCAGTTCGACTCTTGAAGGCGCAACTCAAGATCATGCTGAGTTCCATCAAGGCAGGTACCGCACCTGCTACACTGAAGAAGGTGACACACAGGCAGCTCGTGAAGGCAGCTGCAATTGTCAGAAATCAGACCGTCACCTACGGGGGTGTAACACCATTGGAGCTCGCATTCGGAAGACGACCAGCAGATCTCATCCAACTAGATGTTGCAACACCGACTCAGTTGACGATTGACAGGAATGAAGAAGAGCTGACAGCCATACAGATCAAGCAGCTGTCAAGGCAAGCTTTCCAAGAAGCACGTCAATCCGAGGACATCCGACGAGACCTTGCTCAAAATCTCCGAATGAGTTCAAAGCCTCTTCAGGTGAAGGACAAGGTATTCTACTGGCAGGAAGACAAATCCAAGATCCGTTCCGATGGAAGCAAGGGAGGAATGTGGCTAAAAGGAAAGGTCATTTCCATTGAAGGAGCGATGGTAGGACTTGATCTTGGGACTCGACTCATCAAGGTTAACATGACGAAGCTCAGGAAAGATGAGACCATCCCTCCGGGGAAACCCGGAATTGATCTTCTGTTACCTGAAGAGCGAGAATTCTTGCAGAAGGAGCAACCAGGCTCCTCTGTAGATACCAAGAAAAAGGAATCTTCCGCACCAGCTCCTAAGCCAAGGTCCTCAGTGCCATTACGTATCGCGGGAAAAACAACTCCTAAACCTGCAGAACCTCGTCCGGCAGAGAACATGTTCGTCGAGGACCTCACGTCCATTCCTGAACAAGCACACTGGAATTGTGTACGTAAAGGAAAGATCCACGTTCTCGAGATCTTTGCGGGAAGTGCCAGATTTAGTCAATGCTGTGCACTATCAGGTCTTAAGGTTGGGACTCCCGTGGACATCCGCACAGGATTCGATGTAATGACATCCAAGGGACGACACATGGTCATGGAGATCATCGGGGAACAAGCACCTGATGTCATCCTTATGGCACCGGTCTGCGGACCATGGTCAAATATGCAGAACATCCAGCAAGACCAACAAAAGGTTGGGGAAAAGCGGAGACGCTACCTTCCCATGGTTGAATTTGTGGCATCCATTGCGCGGTATCAGTTGAAGCACAGAAGATACTTCATCATCGAAAATCCTCAGACATCCAGGATATGTATCTGAAATGTATGCAGCAATTGTTTTCAGATCCATCCGTGACCTGGGGAGATTTCCATTTCTGTGCATACGGACTTAAAGATCCTGAATCCGGGCTCAGAAGTCTCAAGCCCACGAGCTTGATGCACTGTTTACCTTCCGAGGTTGTGAGACCGATCTTCAGAAGGTGTAAAAAAATCCAGCTCAGTCAAGCATGAACACCAACCCCTCGAGGGAAATGCTGGTACCTTCGGAAGCAGGACCAAACTGGCACAGGTTTATCCTTACCAGTTCTGTCAGGATCTCGCGCACATCATCCTACGACACTTGCAGGTGAAACGGCTTGACAATGAGGTGTACCTCTTTGGAGGACCTTTTCGAACCATTCACCATCAAGCAGGTTGATATCCTGAGAAAGGAGATGGAAGCCATTGACCGGCAGCAGTCTTGCAGTCAGAATCCAAGACCTGCCGTTCAATAAGGACGTTCAACCATTGGTCATTCAAGATCCGCTAGTTCAGAAATTCCAGAAGACGATGAAGCAGTACCCACCTGGGACTGAAATTGATATCTTCAAGCAAGATCCTAATGACTGGCGATGTCAGAACATGTGGAACGGATGTAAGAAGTTGAGACAACTGTGCATCTCATCCACTCAATATGATGCATGCACTGCATACGTCCACACCATTGGCATCAATATGCCTATTACGTCACCTCCGGACGATGCAATCACATCCTTCTGGCAGCCTGATCAGCTGAATAGAATTTGGGTCTTGCCTGCATCTGAGTGCAACTGGGAGAAGTATGATCCGAAGACTTGGCATGCTGTGATGTTTTCATCCGTTCATCAGTCGTTCACCGATGCGCCGGCCATCAGGCCGATGCCCATCGAGACGGACCCACTGGATCCAACGGATGCACCTCAACAACCTGACACGCAGCAGCCACCTGATCAACCGGATCATCCCACGCCTGATCCAAGACCTCCAACACCTCCGGACGAGAACATGTCAGACCCTCCTCCGGATCCTCCACATCAGCCTGATCATCCCATGCCGCCAGCACCACGCAGTGTGTTGCCAGACAGTCCAGTGGATCCTCCACTACCGCCACGCGACAAGCCTGGCGGAGGAGATGCAGCGCTTAAACGGCAAAACAGTCCATTTCATCCTCAAGTGGACTCAATCGACTGGGGGGTGATGTCACTTTGCCGTCACAGTCGCAATCATCTCAGCCAATTCTTCCGACTGTCGTGGTACCTTCACCACCTGCGATTCTTACAAATCCCGAAGCAGAAGAACAAGATGAAGGTCTTGAACTGCCAACACTTGCGCAAGAAGAAACAACCGGCAGTCCATCAAAGAAGCAGAAGACTGGGAAGAAGAAGAAGAAGCCAGATGACAATGATGAGTCACCTGAGCAGTCTCCCAGACATGATCCTGCATCTTCATCCAACTATAATCCGAACAATCCAGCGAATTTGCCGGTCCACTATGAAAGTGAGGAAGAACTGATCCCTCATGTTCCAACCTCATCCGGCACTGGAAGTTCAGAAAGAACCATGAGATACACTGACCAGGAAGATGGAGATTCAGAAGACTCTCAGAGGACCAGATCCTACGATGATCACCAAGCTGATCTTGTTCTAGATGAAGCGCATTGGTCACTCATGACAGCCGAACAGAAGATCTGTGCGAACACCGGATCCTTTACGGTTCCGAGAGATATTGAAGGCAACCCTGTCCTTCTTGGACGTGTGAAAGGGACCTTCAGCCCATCGCCCCGATGCGGATTCTCTCATCAGAAATACACAGATCAGAATCATGTTGACCAGTTATGCAAGAACATGACCGACGATGACCGTGCACTCTTAGTTCTGTATTCATCCAAGCAAGAATCCTTGAAGGCTTCATCCACATCCGCACTCATTGGCAAGAAGCGGAAGGAAGCTACAGCCACGGAAATAAGAGCTTATCAGAAGCAATTCCTTGAAGCCAAGCAGCTTGAGTGCAAATCATGGCTTGACAATGAAGTGTTCGACTTAGTCGATACACGCAAGATTCAGGTCAGGAACTGGGTCACCGGTTGCTGGGTCCTAACCCTGAAGCAAGACAAGGATGGTAACTTCTTGAAGACCAAGGCTCGCTGGGTCCTCCGAGGCTTCCAAGACAAGCAGAAGAATGCATCCAGGAGTGGTTTCCGCCTTGCAATCCAGGCAGCCTCAAATAAAGGCTGGAATATAAAAAAACAGCATTTCTCCAAGGCGAGGCGTACGACCAGTCTCGTGACATCATTTGTCAGATACCTCCTGAGATGGGATATCCACCACACATTGGAGCGCGCATGAAGAAGCCTGCCTACGGGCTGAATGACGCACCACGCAGATGGTGGAACATCCTTGATTCGGCACTCCGTGCCAACCCGGGCAGACCGTTGTACATACGTGTACTACGGCAAGCAGCTTCCGAAGCCCGCATTGGTGAGTGAAAAGAAATCATCCACAACTTTCGATCTAAAAGGAGCAGTTGATTACCTGATGGATCCTGTTTCTGGTAACAATGCTAAGAATCGACAAGTTCATGGAGCACTGTCTCTTCATGTAGATGATCTTCTTATGACGGGGGATGACGTGTTCGAGAAGGAAATCATGGGACGACTTCGGAAAGATTTTCAGGTTGGTTCCGAGGACAAAAATGATTGCCTCTTCGTAGGACAGCGCATCCAATGGAAGCAAGATGACAAGCACGGTTGGTGCATCAATGTTCATCAGAACGTTGCCATCGACGAATTGCAGGAGATCACTTTTGACAAACACCTGAAGGACGACACTCCACTTACTCCACAAATGCATACTGCACACAGAAGTGTCCCAGGTCAGATCAACTGGTTACAGTCGCGAACGCAGTTCCACATTGGTTATCAATTCTCCAGGTGTGCATCCAAGGCATCATCACCGACCATTGAGGACGTTCGCGCCATTAATAAGACAGTCAGAACCATCAAAAGCATCCCGCTTAGCATGAGATTCTGGCCCCTTCGTGGCAAGACACGCATAGTTGGCTATCCAGATGCATCCTATCGCAACAACGAGGATAAGTCATCCCAACGTGCGCATGTTATTTTTCTTGCAGAACAAAGAGATCTTCGCCAGGGCTCATCGAACTCGAGAGGCTCATTGGTCGACTATGAGACGCACAAGATCACCGCCACAACCATGTCCACTACTGTTGCAGAGTTGCACGGACTAATGCGTTGTTACGGTTCAGCATTATTTCTTCGCGGTCTCTGGTCAGACATAACGGGCGAAATTGCAGATGTACACATCCGCACTGATGCGAACAATCTTGTCACCACAGCATCCACAACACATCAACCGGAACAGAAAGAAACAATGCATTTGATCCAGATGTTGAGAAAGGAAAGCAACAGTGGACAGATGCACGACCTTGCACATGTACGGAGTGAAGATTGTCTGGCAGATTCGCTGACCAAGCATTCAGCTAAAGCAGACGAGCTCATCAAGGCCGTCCTCACCGGCAATCTCTTGAATGTAGATGCACATCCACCTTTCCGTACCATGTTGCAGAACAAGGCATTCTTGGTTGAGTGGCTAGCACACAACACGAAGCACGGACCCGACATCATTGCCTTTGCAGGAGTCGGTATAGCAGAATCCATGTTTGCTTATTGGGGAACCTGGGCATGATCCGCATGTCCACGAATTCTGATGCATGAGTTTTTCAGTTTTGCATATTTTCAATTCCTCAAATCCCTGATGCGAGTGTTTGCACTTGACCCATTTTGAATCTCAAGAAGTATGTGTCTGCCTCCGCAGCCACTTTCGGTTTACAACCAATCCGACCTTTGCAATCTTGTATGCTCGATCACCTCGTTGACATGCCCATCCTCAACCTGATGTTTGAAGATGAGACATCCGATTGCCCCATGGAGCAAGTCGCTGATGAGAATCCATCCGCCTCTCAACAACCCGAGAATGTCAACATGGAGCAGGTTGATTATGATCGAGATTCCGATGACGATGATTCAGATGAAGAAGGGCATCCTCTCGCAGCAAGGCCTTTGTCAAAGGCGATGCCACATCCGAAGCTTGTCCCAAGTTGAAATGGGTCCTGATGGATCCGTCGAGCTCTACGACGCATTGACCTGCATCACACATGCCAGGAACTTTATTGGAAATAAGCCAGGCCTTCTCTTGATGGCTATGTTCCCGAGCTATGGAAAATCACTTTTCGAAATTGCGTTCGTATTTCCATCCGTGGACGGGACATATAGTGAGCGCAAGGCACGGGGAGAAATTGTTCCAAGGAATCGCTGGATCGACAAGCTCAACACCAGATCCGCACAAAATGCACTCAGGCCCGATGGCAAGGACTTCTATGTTGATCCAGAGATGGAGTTCTATGTGAGGTGCAACAGCGGACACACACGACAAGTTGAGATCCAATCCTTTGGACGACCCCTGTACTCTGAGCAGAAAGAGCCTCATTACGACGAACCGGACTATGATTTGCCAACGGAATCCATTCCTCCAAGTCCGCATCCGTCAAGATCCGAGGCGTCTCATGGAGGTGAAAGCACAGCTCAGCCTAAGTACAGAATGCGAAGGCCGGCACCACCATCCATTGAGGAAGAGAGAAAGATCAAGCCGTTCACGAAGAAGCCCATCACATTCATGTTCCATGCAACCTATGGAAATCAGCTTTACAGCATCATGGAGCACGGGCTCAAATCTGGGAAATCCCAGTCAAACCCCTCGGGGAGACTGCACGTCCACATGGCATGCGTCGATGACGTCATCCTCGAAGACGATGAGTCAGAAGCCGCATTGACCCATGTGCCAGCAGGAAGAGATGCACTGCTGATCCTTGCATTTCTCAAGGACCAAGACTATGGCATCCGTCTTTCCGAAGAGAGAACAGCGCTGACAGACAAAACCATCGAAGCAAGAAACATTGTTGCAGCATTTGGAACCCGATGGCAGCCTCATGGCAAGCAACAAGTGGATCATGAAGAAGCATCTCGATTACGAAGACTTCGAGATGTACGACACCAAGATCCGCGAATTCGCCGATGCTTTCTTCAAGCATGTGAATTCCACCAAGCACAACAAGGAAAAAGATACTTCCTCAGAGACCAAGAAGAGACGGCGTTCCACCTATCAGGACTCCACTGAAGGAGAAATGATGGAACCCTGCGGGGAAAGATCCGTCAAGCCGAAGGTCATCGTGGAATATCACAAAACAGATATGAACAAACAGGACGCAGAGGAAGAGCTCGCGGGGACCAAGGAAGAACTCACCCGCTTCATGAACCAGTTCAACAAGGATCCGAAAAGAGCTCATCCCAATTTGACAGAGTGCGAGAGAGCCTCACTGGCACATGTCGATCCTGATGTCAATCTCGGTGAAGAAGAATTCTATTTCCCTCATCGAGGAGAATGTCCCACCGTTGACGAGCACAAGCAAGCTCAACCAGGATCCAGATATCCGATCAAGCTTCCGCTTGGATTGAAGAAGCTCAGGTCGCAGGATGACCCGAAAATCATCCGAGCCTATGCTGATATCCTGGGATCGCTGATGCAGCCGACTGACCGTCCATCCGTGGACTATCTCAACATGCATGAGTTCACCTCAACCATAGCGATCAACATTCTTACTCTGAACCATGGAAACCTCACAAGGAATCCAAAGCTGGGCAACAGAGAGGTGTACAACATGCCGATGAAGGATCGACCGATCGTCAAGATGATGATGCAGAACAGTGCACACATCTTATGCCTGAATGAAGCAGACGCATTCTTCAGTCCGAACGATGAGAAATCCAGAGAGCTCATCAAGACGTTCATCCGATACAGTTACAAGGGCATCGTGATCAAGCAATGGTCATCCAGACCGATCGCATGCTTTGTCCGCGGCGGACCATCTGCACGAGTGGAACTTCTGGCAAGACACATTTCCACCAGGAGCCAGAATTGGGGAACCACATTCGGAATGTTCAGATGTTTCTTCGGAACTAAAGGAGATGGCACTGATCCCGAATACGAAATCCCGACCTCGAATTGCTTGGCAACCACAGGAACATCCATGTTTGCTGAATCCAAGAAGTACATTGGATCGAGATTGCCAGCACGCACCATTGTCCAAGGACATGGCCGAGACAAGGAGATCGTCGTTCGCCACATCGAGCAGAGTGATGAATTTCGTGGCATGATCCCGAAATCATCCGACAAGCCACATCGAGAGTATGACGACCGCCACATAACGAGGGCAGATCTTCCATTCGCAACCATTGGAGTCTTCCACATCCATCCTTCACTTAGCCATGGAGCAGCAAAGGAAGATCTTCAGAATGAAATCATGCCGCTCGTGACCTTGTACCGATGCGATGCGATCACCGGAGACGTCAACAAATCAGCGAACACCTACAGCAAACTCCAGCATGTCTACAAACGGTCTCGTGAACATCCTCATGAGAGCTTATAAGAAACTGTGGAATGCAACGAAGAATTTGCCACTCGTGGACAGAGTGGAGTTGTCCGTCATCACTTGCACATGAAATGCGGATCAGGTTTTGATCGAACATTCCCAGATGTGATGATGACGATCGTATTTGGATGGGGCAAAACGAACATCCAGCAGGAGTTCCGGAAGGTCGAGATGAACGGTATGGATGATGAACAACTGGAATTCATGCGGAACCATCCAACCAAGGCCATCTTCGATTACCAGGTCTCATCCGCAGAGCGCTACAAGCATATGAACAACGAAATGTTCATGAACGGCTCGCAGGACTCCGACTCCCACAGTCCTCTCATTTACATCCGCAGCAAGTCTGCAACCAGTAAACGCAGCTCTGAGAGATACCAGGATTACATCAAGAAGAAGCAATCATCCCGGACCCCGCAGGAGTACAAGGACTACAACAAGCAGTGGGGATATCAGAAGCAGTGGAAGGACTATAGCACTTCGACCTGGAATGATTATGGAGACCATGGCAGTCAATCCGACAGCAGCCGCCGATGCTGTCGTTGATCCGACTGACCATGCAGATACGTTCAGCACCACGAACAATCCAGATGATTGATCCTCCTCGTCTACAAGACTATACCATGAGTGAGAGATCAATAGTTTCACAATGTTCCGCGTGTACATAGCGTTGTACATCACCATTTGATACAATTAGGTATCCAAAAGAAGCGTACATAGTGTTTCCCATTTCGAAGGCCAAGACATTTTCATCCAAGCAGAAAAAGGATGAATCCGGCACTTTTAATCACATGGCTACGGCACACATCAAGGCTACGGTCAAAGGCCATGAAGCCAATAGTATTTTATACTTTGTGCTGGAGATCAAAAGAAATTTGTGTCTGTTTTGTGTTTGTTTTTCAGACCATTGATCTCCCGCAACATTTGGCTCAAGGGCCCCTTTTGCATTATCACGACCATTCGAGCGTGAGGACAAAAGAGCCATTGCAGGCCGCTTCCAGGATTATCTGCAAGACAATCCACCAGGGACAATCCATCCTCCAATCATCCACTATTGGCATACTGGACTCTCTCCGGAATAGATTCAGGGACCACCAACAACGACCTCAACTACCTCAACTACCACAGGGTTCCAGTTCCCTCCGGGGATAGACACCTGGGGCAGTGGGCCTCACCCCCCCCCCCCTCCCACCCCCAATGCGGTTGGGAAGGGCCCCCTAAGAGGGGTCCATGAAGGTAGCCTCCTCGAAGTTGATGAAGAGGACCCCCACAAGGACTTGTGCTGGATTGAAATACTTGGCCCTTGTGAGTTTCCCGGTCGTATTCCGGAGAGCCCAACCAGAGCCTGTTGCGCGCCACGCGCACGCAGCGGTGGGCTCGAGGGGGGGGGTGGGGTGGGGCCTTCCACCATGCTCATGGGAACCTCTTCCACAAAGGTGCTTCGGATGAGCTCTTGGAAGTGGTCCGCAGAGGGGTAGTTCCTCGGCCCGAAGGGTTTGGAAGCTGCTGGAACTCCGGGTCCTCACCTTTTAGCTCACTCTTGAGCGGCCAGATGCCCGGAGACACCAGTGACCCCCAAGGGGAAATTGGAAGTCCGGGTCCTGAATGTCAGCTGCCAGGCTGTGCAGGACGTCCAGCCCACCTTTCTCCGAGGCAAGGATCTCCCGAATGCTATGCAGCAGATCCTCTGGGAAGGGGTGTCCCTTCTCCCACTGAAAGTGACTCCTGAAGTCTCTCTCCCCAGGAGGCGCCAGTCTGCGAGGTGGAAGGCGGGCAAACAGGCTTTGGCAGGTCTCACATTGGGCACCCTGCCGGGATCGGCCTTAGGCCACCAGGAGGATGACAAGGTCATGTTGGGCGGGGACACGTTCGAAGTTACACCGGGCCAAGCACTACCCCTGCATCAATGGACACAGCAATGCAAGGGGATCGTGGACAGACCCACGATACTGCCGATCACACATGACCCAAGTCTATCCGATCCGGCTGCACCCCTCAGGGACGGTTGTGGCAAGCCTTCCTTGGGCAGACTGGCTCCGTGGACGAGGCCCTTGTCGCAGGAAGCATCGATGGGCGCCAAGATTAGCATCCTTACGGTTGTCCTCAGGTGTGGCCTCCCCGGGTCGCTGGGCGGAGTTCTTGGGTGTGGTGGAGTCCCATGACCCCCTGGAAGCAGTTCCTCCATGACCGTACTTGGCATGAGGCACGCCGCAAGTGACAGGAAACCGCAGCGAAGCGCTGCCCCGCCCTGCACACGATCGCCGCCGCCAGGCCCTGCATCATCTCTTCCGGGTAACGACTGAGATCGCTGGAGTTGAGTTTCTCCCGTCTAGGGTGTTCTTCATGATTACATCGAAGGCCATGCCAGTGATGAAGTGGTAGATCAGTAGAAAGGGCCGTGGCCTTCACCACAACTTGGCCGAGGCGGCACTCGTGGAATTTGATGAGAGAGTGGTGGATCGAGTTGGCCCACCCGATGTAGGCCCTCGTGACCCAGATTGCGCTCGGGCTCCTGCTGCATTCCATACGATCCATTACGTGTTCCAAGAATGACGAGCATGGTCCTCCCACCCAATCCCTGGTAGGCCAGGGACGTGAGGTACATCTGCCTAAGCATGAGCACACTGTCATTGTCCCTGTCCTCCATCACCTGGGGCTCCAGGTCTGGCAGGTTTCAGAGGGTCTGTTCCGTCTCACTGGTGGGGGCCTCCCGGCTTCGGGAACCACCTGAGGATGCTCCATGTTCGGCAGTTGGGGCCGCCGCCCACAAACGCCACCTTGCCCGCCTTGGCCATCGAGCACATCGTGGAGAAGGGTTCGTCCGCCAGCATGCCCCAGGCTTCCCCCTTTCCTCCTGATGTCTACCGCCCAGATGTACTCCGAGATCGCCGGGTTGTAGGCGTGGATGTAGGTGTCCAGAGCCCCAGCGTCCTCCTTGCCCGCATACAGCAGAATTGATGTTGGCGCCACCTTAGTCGCGACCTTAGTCTCTGCGGAACCTCATTCCTCCAAGGGAAAGTGGGGTTGGCCTCCTCAGGAACGGCGCCGTCTTCTCGGTCTCCCCAGCATGGGGTTGATCCTCGCTTCTGCGGAGGGATGGGTGCCTCTCTGGGGGGTGGTCCTCTTTGCGGCTGCCGTTGCGTGGCCTTGTCACTCCTGTTGGGCTGTCCTGCCGGATGCCTTGGCGGGGGCGGGGGAAAAGAATGCTTCCATCCGTCTGGAATGCCCTGGCTGGATCCACTCCCACTCGTCTGTGTGTTCCGTCCTTTTGGAGTGCCCTGGCTGGACCCACTCCCACTTGTCTGTGTGGGGGCTTCTGGGGCCGGAGGCACCCTGCAAAGTCCCCCCCCACTGGTGGCCTTCTTGGCCCCTCGCGCTCGTTGCGTGCCCTCTTCTGGCTCCTGCGGGCCTGTGGTTCGCGGGGGGGCCAAGCAGCCACGGGGCCGGAGGCATGTCCAAGGAGATGGCTGCGGAGCGCTGCGATTGTAGCTGTGCCCAGGTCCCCTAGCCGGCATCGATGAGGGAGACAAGGTCCGCACCATCTATGATGGATCGGTGGGGGGGGCCAATGACATTATCCGGAACCAGACGGTGGAGCGCACAACGGCCCCACAGTGTTGGATGGAGTCCAAGCTCTCCATTCACTTCACGCGGCAGCAGAAGAGGGCCCCCATCCCTCCGGCCCCGGGATTGGACGGAGGTGGCAGGGGCCCGAGCCTGGCACCCGGTGGATGTTACTCAAGGCGGACGTCACCAAGGCTCAGAGGAGAGTGAAGGTTCTCCGGAAGGACTGGCGTTTCCAGGTTGGCTCCCTGGGCGATGAGTGGTGGGTGAACAAGGTTGGTACCTACGGCATGGCCAGTGCCCAGTCTTACTGGGGACGCCTGGCGGCCCTTCTACTCAGAATCTTGTACTTGCTCTTCCCTCAAGTGGACTGGAACTTCGTGTTTGTGGATGACTTCCTATGGCTGCTACGCATCAAAGAGGCCGTAAACTTGGCGGCGGCAGTGCTGGCTACGCTGGAAGAAGACGCACCTGGCGGAGTTGGGCTTTGTGGTCCATCCCAACCTCCCACAGGTTCTCATGGCAGCCAACAAACACATCCTGGTGATGGAGGTCCTGCAGATCATGGTTGAAGGCCAGGCGATGCACGCAAAGGAGATCGAGAAGGCCTTGGGTCGCATCCAGTGGGCGACTTCGGCCTGTCCATGCTCCAACCGCTCTGGGCGTGGAAGATGGCTACCACCACGGTGGGGAAGCCACCCAAGGTGGTGAGGATGCTGGCCTTCATCCTGCGCCTCCTCTTCAACACGCCCTTCGTTCAGTACTCCCCATATCTGCAAAAGTCGTCCTGGTGGGGGTGCAGTGATGCGAGCGTACCCCTGCGCATTCAAGGATGGGGATCCCAAGCGGCGAATTGCGGCACTGGAGATGCTAGGCACGCTCTTCCTCTGCAACATGATCCTCACGCATCAGGGCCCCTTGGCCTCCAGGGTGAGACTCCCGGTAGGCAGTGACAACCAGGGCAACGTGATGGCAATGCTCAACCTTGGATCCAAGAATCCCTACACCGCGGCTATCCTGATGGAGCTGGTACTCCTGCTACACAGGCACGGATGCTCTCTGGCAGTCAATCATGTGCCTCGTGAATTCAATATGTGGCCGGACGAACTAACCCACCCTGATTTTGCAGGATTTGATCAGTCGCACAGAGTTCCGAAACCGGAGCTGTGTGAAGATTTTACCTTTCTTCCGCGTCTCTTAATGGAGATACGTTTGACCTTAGCGCGGACCCACCCCCGTGACCGGAGCCGGTGGGTGACTCACTTCCCTTAGGTAGCAGACTCCCTGAGGCCTGGGTGCCTCCGGCCCGGCCGAAGGGGGGGCGCAATCAGTCTGCACACCGGTTATTTTCCTGTCCAGGATTTTTGAAGTGGGTGGCACGGAGGACCACCCAACCTGGAACTCATGAAAGGGAAGATGAGTCCCTGGCACCAACACAATGCTTGGATAAAAGAGTTATCGCCTGCTTGTGTTGTGCCGTTTGGTCAGCTTGCATACACTAGGTCAAATTGATAATCGTGTATGAAACCAATACATGTTAAGATTGTTCATTCTTCAGGTTCCCAGCCGGGGCCGTGACAGATCACAAGG
This sequence comes from Effrenium voratum, assembly GCA_963377175.1. NCBI lineage: Eukaryota > Dinophyceae > Suessiales > Symbiodiniaceae > Effrenium > Effrenium voratum. The sequence goes on from CAUJNA010003283.1 coordinate 94,657, forward strand.
ACCTTTTCCTATGCATATGCTCAGCCACCTCAAAGGAGGCCAATATGAGAACCATTTTTGGTGGTCTCCTGAGCTGCTCTTCTTTGCCTTCCCAAGGAACGAGCACGTGCCTTTTAATGATGCTAGTACTTTTCCCGTGGCCCTTTAAGGTCCTCGAGGCCGTTGATGAAGGCAATGTTCATATACCCCTCAAGGCGTTTATAGTGCTTGCCTGCAAGAGCCTTACCAGGTAACCAGGGGAACTGGGGGACTGGGCGGGTCAGGTGGACGTTCATGTGAGTGGCAGCAACTTTAAAGCCGCTGATTCACCCCGTGGCACCCGTGGACTGTTGCGGCAACTTCAGCATGTGGTCATTCGTAGCCTGCCTGCGTCCATGAAAGCCGTCAAGCCAGCGCATGCAAATCAGAGGCAGCCCCCTAACATGATAGGTCAGCCTTTGCCAAAGTTGAATCACCGTACTTAACAAAGTCTCCCCTCTTCCCAATAATTATTGTGGACTTTTGGCTTATGCCTTTTTCAAGAAGACGGTTGCCTGCCTCCTTACAATTCGATGTCTACTTCCATACAGGGGATGGTCCACCGGAATGCCCGCCGGAGGTCCTATGAGCGTTTTGCTTGGCCGGTTGTCCGCTGTTTCTGTGGATGTAAAGTTTGGGGTTCCCGGTTTTTTCAGACACATGGCCATGGTTCAAAATCCCGTACCCCCAGTGGACATCCCAATCCCCACTAAAATAGACTAAAATGGGCGGTGCACCTACCCCAAAATGGTACCATTCGTGTTGCCCGCAGCCATATGAGCGGCGGTTCTTGCGGGCGTGTCTTTGACCCCAAGGAGTAGTTCCAGCGTGTACCCCCCCCCAACCCAGACGTTTCAAGCCCTTCAACTCACTGCCACAAGCGAAAACCGCCCTCCCACCCAAATTGCAGCCTTTCCTTTGTTTTAGCATCCCCTCCCAAAGTTACCAGATCATTTCCAGCACCTCTGTTTTTAAGCAGCCCCTTTTAGCATCAAATTTATTTCGCATTTTTTTTGTTTCGCCCCCCCCCCCCCCCCGCCCTTTGGCGCCATGGGACAGCACGTGAGCACTGACTTGCGGGTAGCGTGCCGACGCTCGGCCTATGGATGGACCAGAATGTGCGCCACGCACCCGTTGGTACTTAAAGGGGCGATCGCGTACTTAGTAAGTCGTTAGCAAGCCTGGTTAAACACCACTTAGGAGACTTAACCATGAACCCACTTGGGAGACTTACAATCATGGTAAGTGGGTTATTGCCAGGCTTACCAACCCCTTTCTAAGTACTTTGCGGCTGTGTCCCAGAAAATGTCTAGAGTTTCCATCCACGGCACATGGTGCAGGACTTTAAGGCAATCGCCGCCCCCAAAAAATTAAACGAAAAATACATATTTACACATGTATGGCTGTGGGTCAAAGCCAATGGTACCATTGCACCATCCATTTTAGTCTATTTTAGTGGGGATTGGGATGTTCACAGGGGGTACGGGCTTTTGGCCCATGGCCATCCATATATACATATAAATATCCCTATGTTTTTGTTTGGGGGGCAACAAATACTGATTGATAGGGTAATTGGGGTGCTTTTGTTTTCTGGATATGAACGAATCGAGATTGCGACTGTTCTTAGCATGTGCTTTCGTGAAACGTGTATATTTACATGTTTGGATTTGTATGCACGTTCCTCTTCGGTACTGTGCGCCTACTCGTTTTGTTCTTTGACCAAGGCTTACCCGGGAGGTAAAACGCTGTGACCTATGATGAAGTTCCCTGAATTGCGGATTCCGCATTTCAGGTTTGCCAAGTAGCGCAATTCACACCAACAGACAGCAGTGCTGCTGCACAGATGGACCTTGAACATGGACATTTCCTCCCTGTAGTTCATATTGTCCTCCCTATGCTTCAGAGTGGGTCCGGCACAGCCTCCGGAGTCCAAAAAAACGTAATTTGAACAGACACAGAGACAGACCAGTCCGAGCTTGTCAATGAGAAGGCAAGTGCGCAACCTCAACAAATGGTGAAGCACCGAGCTTCCCTTGCTCTTATTGTGCAGCATCAAGATTGGCAACGCCTCTGTTTTTGACAGCCAGCCTAAGAGAACGTCACGCAGTCCCACTTGAAAAACACCCAAAAAAGTCGCCTCGCATCCTTAGGGCGGCGCCTTTGCCCGCCGGCGAAGCGGCGAAGGCTGCTGCCGGAGGCTGGCGCTGAGGAGCTGAAGTTGTGGGAGCTGATCAAAAGCCCAGGCCTGGCTACGACTCGTGGTTCCAGGTCCCCAGCAGTGCCCTTCTTAACCCCTTTTTTTGGGGAGGCCCTTTGACCAACTTTTTTGGGGGAGGGTTCCAAGCTACTAAAATAGGCTACAGAAGAAAGGGTACCAACTGATTCTAACCTCTCTACTGGAGGACCTAGGGTTTTTTGGGCGCCAGCCGAAAAAAGGAGACACCCGTACTCTCACTTCCTGAGCGTCTGGACTTGAGTCGCTTTTTGGGTTCGGATCATTCTAGTTGTAAATAGAAAGTGTAGACTTTTTCTGGCCAATGCACTCAGGAAGTGAGGTTTGACCGAGTTGCCAAAAGCGAATCGACCGTTTTTGGTTCTTTCTCGGTTTTTCCGTTTTTGGCAAACACGCGATCGCCTTCAAAAAAGTCCAAACTGGGCAAGTGAGTTTAGGGTGGGTCAAATACGCAGAGTCAGTCGTGGGCCGCTTACTTTTTCTGTTCTTAGCACATGGAATTGCCTCTTTGGCGGGCTTACCGATGGGCTTAGCGAAAGCTCAAGGGGTGGAAACAATGTAGGCGCCGGTGCTTCCATCTGCGAAATGCTTTAAATCCACAGGATCCACAGCAGGTCATACATCCTAGTGGCCCACTGGCATGCGCTCGCCTGTTTTGTGTTTCGTGTTTGTTTCTTTTTTTTTGGGGGGGGAGGGCTACCAGTGAAGAACCAAAAATTATCAACCAAACCAACCGAAAAGAGAGTTGTCATTGTTCCTGGTTCTCTGGAGGGTTTCCCTTCAACATCTTCCTCCAGAAGAAACAATGTCCCTCTCCCATGGCCACGCAGCAGAACACTTGGGGCACTCCCGTCGGGCCGGGCAAAAGCTACTAAAATAGACTACAGAAAAAATCGGGTACCCTTGCTCTAACCTCTCTGCTGGAGGAACTTCCCTGATTGGGGGGGGGGACTGGGAGAGCTGTAGGGGCTGGCTCGGAGGGGAAGGGGAAGGGGCGATTCAGCCAATGCGTGGGACACATGGCTGTGGTTGTCAAAACCAATCATAGGATTCTCGTGCATTTTAGTGGGGATTAGGATGTTCACTGGGGATTTGGACCCACATGACGCATACGCCTTGATGGAAATTATGGGAGAAGCGCTTTGTCCTGGAAGGGTGTGGCACAATCCTTCAGCACGGACAGCCCAGGACGTTTTGCGCAACTTATGGCGTGCTCACTTGCGACAAAGCGAGCTCACCCACCAATCATGACGATGTTTGCTCGTTAGACCGGACCTTTCTAGGGCTTGTTGGGAAAGGGAAAGAAAACCCGTAAAAGGCCACAAAACAAAACGCAACAGGCTGAGAGCCACTGTAAAGCAGCCATTAAAACAACCTGCAACCCGCAGAAGTCCAACTTTGCGGGCGCAGCGAGGACATTCATGCAGTGTCAATTGCTAGGACATTCACTAACCCGTCCCTACTTGGAAAGTCAGCTGGCTGTGGGTCAAAAATAGGTACCCAAAATGGAACCCTGGTAAATGGAAACATGGACTAACATTTGCGGTCCATTTCCTGCTGGTTTAATTTTTGACCCATGCCCAGCTCGATTTGGATTCCCATTTTGTGTATGCCAAGGGAAGCGTTCGCAGGCCAACTGGACAACTTGGTGGATCAGCTGGGTGTTGGGGACACCACGCTGCAAGAAGCTGATGCGGCTTGGGCAAGCAAAGACCGCGCGAATCGGAGGAAGTTGTTAAGAGCCGAGATAATGTCATGAGACGAGTAGTAACCCCCCCCCCCGCTACGATTAAAGGTGTCCCCGTTTCCCCCCCAGGTTCTCACCAATACTAAAGTAAAGGGACAACAAGGTGTCCCCAAAAAAATGTACCCGATTACTTTTGGGCTCTCCCCAAACCTCCCCCCCGATTACCAAAAAAACCTGCCAGAAAAGGGATTGTCCTTCTTGCTCAGTATTTGCCTAGTCTGTGCTTAAGCCCACCAATACTAAGTCACTATTGAGCCCCTCAAGTTTTCGTCCAACATGTGCTTCCCCCAAAATGCACTGTTCTTTTTTAACATTTGTTTCAAATGACAAGGTGTTCAAGCTCACAAAGGGACCCCCCTTCAAAGAAGTAAGAGGACGAGGACCGAAGGGGCTCGAGATTAATCAGGGGGGTCCTCCCAAACATCTCAGATTTGGGGACTTGTCCAAACCTTGTCGACCTTGAAGCGGGGGAGGGGGGGGTTACCAATCAGTTGTCACCATTACACACAAATGTGTTACGCTTATAGATTCGGGTTAAAGTGCGCCGCAGCCCCATTCTAGTTCTTTATAGACACGTTTTTTTACTCTCGGTACCGGCCTCTCGGAAAAAATGCAGTGTTGTTGAGACAAAAGGGCATATTCAGTTTCAAATCCGGTATGTCTCTCCAGCATTCTGTCCAGCCATCTCTCAATAGATCTGAGGTGGGCCTTCTTCTGGAAGGCTTGGAAGACATGGTCGGCCGGAGCTTGGAGGTGGACCCAGAGATGCTTTTCGCCAGATTTGACGCAGATTGCGATGGCAGCCTGGATCCGGATGAGGTGAAGTGTGCTTCGCCAGCAGGTGGGTGGGTGGGCTGGCTGGCTGGCTGGCTGGGTGGGTGGCTGGGTGGGTGGCTGGGTGGCTGGGTGGCTGGCTGGCTGGGTGTTTGTTTGTTTGTTTGTGTGGGGGTGGGAGGGTGTTTGTGTGTGTGTGCTTGTTGTGGGTGAGTGGGTGGTGCGGGCGGGCGGGTGGGTGGGTGTGGTACATGACTAACTGGGAAGCTCCATTTTCAGCTCCTTTCATTGGTCAGTTGGCCTTCCACAGGGCATTTCGTCCGATTGCACTAGATCACCCAATGTAGGGAACTTCTGGCCAAATGCAGGCCCGCTGTCCCACCCCAAAAAAACACTTGGGTTCTTGGGAAACGAGGTATGGGGAGGGGGAGGTTTAGCGTTGCATTTTTCAACCAGTGGGGATGTGCCCCTTTTCCCTTCAGTGGGTGTTGTCCCTCAAGCCACAATTTGACAGACTTGGCCCCACCGATTTTCAGCCAGTGCCAATTTTACGATCCTTTGGCATTCAATATAAAACAAATTGCGGGTGTTGGTTTAAAGAAGCTTGAACCCAATTAGCACGCTTTTCCACCAGTTGTTAGTCTTTGCTTTAAGATCAACCTGCAAAACGAAGCTGCCGGGTTTTTCCCCGTGCTTTGAGGTTTTCAGGTAACCCTGAATTGGTGGTTTGGATTGGTGGTTTGAATTTGGATTTGAACCCCTTCTTGTGGAGGGTAAATGGGAAACCCCTCCTGAACCGAACCCAACCACCGATTTCGCTCCCAAAGAGTCTTAGGGCAGCGCCCGAGGTTTGGTGCGCGCGGTGCTGTTTCAGCACTGCAAGGCCCTTGGGTTCGCCACCCCCGACCTGGACATCCCCAGCAAGCGACTGCGGAGCGCCTATACCATCAGTCGCAAGCTGGGCGAGGGAGGACAAGGACTCGACTCAGAGAATCGGGGCCCTTCTAATTGGGCGACTGGCTCCCTGAGTTCCTGGACTGTAGCCGCTGGTAAAGAAGAAGTTCGGACCCTTTTTTGGCCAGCGCACTCGGGAAGTGGGGTAGTTGGCTGAGCATGTTGGCAAGTGTTTTGTGGCTTCCCCATGGCTTCCTGTCAGCTTCCCTCAAAACGGATGGTTTGGATTGGGTTTGGCGAAGCTTTCCTAGACACCAGAGCCAGGGGTAGCCCCTCTACCAATCCAAACCACCCGGTGGGTTACTTCTGACATGGGCACAAGGCGTTGCAGCCATGAGAAGGTTGCGAGCCCAACTCTGCCTTTAAGACTAGTTTGCATGTTTGGGGTAGGCAGAATGTGGGTGTTTCTTCAAAATCGGGGGCCCCGAAAATGGTTGGTTTCATTCGCATTTTGGGCCACATAAATCACTTTTTGCAGCTGATCTTGAGAACTCACTTGTAAAGCAGGTGGTTATTGGATGCATCCGTCAAGGAATCCGCTTGCAAGCCATAGGTGTTAAACGGCCTCCGTTTGCTCCAGCGAATCCCGATCTTTTGGCTTACGAGACCATGCTTAGTTTGCCAGGGAGGTACTAGCTTTCCTCTGGCCATGCACTCGGGAGGGACCCGGTCTGGGTACAGCGCAACGCTCCGGAAATTTGCTTCATCCTTTCTTGCGGGCTTGCGGAAACAGTGCCATCTATCGCGCTGGTTTAGCCGACTTTTTTGCCCAGAGCAATTTCAAAGCCCTGGCACCCACAGCGATGTTTCACCTGCCCGGTTGAAGCCCTGTGACTTGTGTGGCGCGCTGAACCGTGGGACACAACCCCCCAACGAGTTGAAGGCGTAGTAAGGTATGCAAGGGGCTCGGTTCAACCCAGTCGAATTCAGCCCCAGGCAGATCTTCTTTTGTTTTATCAAGAGGGTTTGGTTTCCCCTGACACGGTCGTGGTTTCATCAATTCTGCCAGGAGCCATGTACCTCGCCAAGTGCAAGAGACTTAAAGCTGATCGCTGCGTGAAGTTCTACCAGAAGGGCGAACAAAACGCACCCACCGAGGAGGGGAAGATATACGTTGCTCAGTAGATATCACCCGACCAGAGACACAATGACAGGTTGAGATTTCCTTCCAAAAGAGAGGACTGAATCCCTTTGCGGCGTTTTTAAGCACAATGACTGACTACACGTTCAATAATGTCCATTGGCCAACAGGCAATGTGGGTTTGCTTTGTTTTGCTTGGAGCCGGTTTGGTGCTTTTGCCACACATGCGCAACAGCTGTCCCTAAGTTGGCCCGAAGAGATGTTGCTTGAGGATTGCAACTGGGCAAGGGTTGAGATGTTGGCTAGGTCCCCCAGTAGTGCCCTGTTACCCTTTTTCGGGGGAGGGTTCCCCTACAAAAATAGACTACAGAAAAAGGGTACCCTTATTCTAGCCTCTCTACTGGAGGACCTAGTTGGGCTAGCGTTGTCCTCCCTGAGAACCTAAAGTTGGAGCCTTGCAGGAGTTCCACTGGTACGTTTGGCACAGGCGTTGCTCGGGATTTTTGACCCTTGTCCAGGCTTCACTGGTTTGCCAGAGGCACAAGGTGCAGGTTAACATTGCCGGGACCCGCGCTTTTTGGCAAACGATGCGAGCTTTCGGGCCGTTCCTAAAGAAAGTCCTGACAATTTGTACGGTTCGTCAGGCTCTTCAAAGATTAGCAGCACCTTTTCCACCAGGCCAAAACGAAGCCACAATCTTTGGTTAGGCGAAAATGCAATTGTCTTGTTCATGCGGCAAGCTAGCCGGTGCACCCAGCTGCAAGGATATCCTTTTCGAGTTCGAGGTAATGAAGACGCTGAGTAGCCCCTATGTTGCCCGCACCTACGAGATTTTCCAGGACGGGTGAGAGGTGAAGATTGGGACGATGGTCATTGTTCCGGGGTCATTGTCCAAGTCAGAGACTGGGTTGTTCCCTGTACCTGACCACTTGGGGCTCAATGCGGCAATCAGGCATTGCACCACCCCCTTTCTTAATTAAGCTTGTTTAGACATATATTCGCCGAAGCCATAGACAATTCCGAAAGGGGCATGCCATTTCTAATTCTGAGGAGTTGGGATCCCTTTCTGAAAGGGCGTAAGGGAACCTTGGATCCCTTTCGAAAAGCACTGGGCCCATTCACTCATCATGGGGTTGGTCAGGATTTGCACCTTTTGCAAATGGCACACGAAAACGAAAAACGGTCCATGTAACCCATTGCCATGGACCTTTTTGGGGCTGATTTCCCAGTTAAAGAAAGCCACCACCAAGGCTGAATTAGGCCATGAAATAGGGGTTCATACCAGGGGTGCATACCTGGACATATACATTTAGCCTTTGTCCAGGGAGATATGCGTTGTCAACATGACTGGCTGGCAGTTCAGATGATATGGGGAAATGCTTTGCCATGCTGAAAGCAACTGTGGACCACTGGGCCACCCCCAAAAGAAACTACAAAACAGCAACAGAAACAGCATGCAATAAAAACATCGAAACATGTCGATGCACGAGGACCCTTTTGGATTCCATATTATGTATACTTGTACGATTTGTTCAGGGCGAATACCTACATACCTACATCTGTGTGTGTGTGTGTTTTAGGGTGCCCCTTTTTGGGCTTGGGTTTTGCTGAAGCCAACAGGACCACCCTCCTTTTTGCCAGCCCCCCCCTTGACACCAGTTGGATTTGGGAGGATGGGGGCTACTTCTGCATCGTCAGCGAGCCCTACCTAGGGGGCGACCTCACCAAGTTGGTGGCCCAAGCGGCGCAAGCCGGGCAAAAGGCGCCGGGACCCCCCGGGTCCGGTACGGACGGGCTTCCTCAAAGGATACATTTGGGTGTGTGTCAAACTAAGCAGCCGCGAGAAACCAAAAAGGTTTTAAGTATTTTTTTCCATTAGGTGGCATTGTGGGTACCAATTTTTGAGCAACAGCCATGTGAGTGCTTTTTTTGGTGTTTGTGTCAAACATAGCAGGTGGCAAGCCAGTCCGGATAGGGCATGGAGGGCCGCGGACCCCCTACCGCCGTATATATGTCCAGATTCCAGTAGGGGAAAGGCACCGCCACACCTATTTCTTGCTCTTGCCGGCGCAAAGGTGTAGGCGACGCATTGGAAAGAAATAGACCGCATTGGGTTTTTGTGACAGGTGGGAGGACCTGTGCACCTCCTTCTTGCCTTCCGTGTGATCCAGCACGCTGGGCAAATCCCGGTGACTGACCTGACAGCCACCCATGATCACGGCTCATTTCTTTTCAGTTTCTGAACATTGTTTCCAGGCAGGTGAAATACCCAACAGTTTGCAAGAGTCAAGGAGTATATGTCCTGTGTATACATGAACATACATATCTGTGTTTGACTGCATTTTTGCATGTTGACGTACGCCGGGTCTTTGCGATACGTTGTTTTCCCGCTCTACCTGTGTGATGCTTCATTTCTTTACCCCCAGGACCAATGGTCAGTGTGAGCTTTGCTGATCAATGGTTGGAGATAGACCCGAGCACAAACTGCCAGTAAACGCGCACCTAAGTCAAAGACTGTGTTGGTGCAAACTTTGAAATTCTGGCATATATGTGTTGCACAAGTAATCCTTTGTCCTTGGGCTATTTGAAATCTTTCTTTTTGGTAAGGATGATGTATTCGGAACTTTCCACTGCGAGCAGCCCCAGTTTAGACCATTCCTCCTGGGGGTTTGCTTAATACCCGTGAAGCTTTGCGCAATTTACCGATCCCTCCCTCAGGCATGGAAGCTTCCATGGAAGCCCCAAAAACTTTGCTCTTTCCTGGCGGCTTTCATGTTGGCCTCAGAAAGGGTACTTAAAGGGGCGATCGGGCTTATAACCAAGTGGGCTCCAACCGGGCTTACTTGTCACTTGCGTGCAATGCCCTTCAAGTATAGGTCGTATGTTTGAGGCCGTTGGCCCGGGTGTCAGGCTACACAGTCACGTTGATGTGCGACAGGTAGATGAGCAGTGGCTGAGCAGGATCTTCACGCAAGTGCTGCCTGGCGGATTTCGTGGCTCCGTGTTAAGCTGCAAATGGCAAACCCCGAAGGGCTCCTTGGCTCGTTCGCAGGGCGCCTCAAAATGACAGAGACCCAACCCTTAAGAGGGCACCCGGTTTTGACCGGAGAGGTTCCGACGGAAAGTGCTTTGGACTGGTGGGCTAGTTGGTTGTTGAAAAATGGATTTTGGCGCCGGTTGTTCCGTGACACCACGGGAACCCCTCTTCATACGACAAAGTAGTCGGGCAAGCTCTTTGCTTCCATTTGATCATTCGCATGTGTCAGTTTCCCCCTCTTGGTTTTAAAGGGAATCGATCCCTACTGGAAGCGTCATTCTTTCCAGGGGACGAAAGAGCAAATGGAAGTTTGGTATCCCAGAATCTCGTGTAATGTTAACCCCGGATTCATAAACCCCTGGTTGATTTTGCTTGGGGGGTGTCCAATTCCTTTGAGTGGTTGGATTCAGGCCACTTTTGGAGGGAGCACTCCACCCCCCTAGTGGGACGGGTTTCAACGTGACCACCATGGGCAGCTCGTGGGTTTGCCTAGGCTTAAGGGCTTGGCCTTCCTGCATCACAAGAAGATCATCCACTGCGACCTCAAGGACCGCGCGGGGTGAGACTTTTGGATTTTTGTTCGCCCGGGGAGAGAAGAGGCTGGCTGCTAGTGGGTTGGATCTTTGGACTTTAGCTCAAGTTGGGAAATCTTTTGGGGGGTTTTCCACTCACCCCCCGAAAAGTTAAACTTTGGGCAGGGGGGTCAACAACAACCAAGCATTAGTAAGCTTGCCGAGGGCCGATGAGGCCGACCACTCAACAAAGATCCCGCTGCAGCGCGTTCCCTCGACGGCCCATCTACACCCTAGCAACCCTGGAGAAAAGATGAGCGGTGAATGGGGGGGTGTCACTGGGTTGGCATCACGGAGAGGCAGTTCCCGCAAGTTTACATGCAACCCGAGAGGTGTTTTCCTGGTACCATGATGCGTTTGTGGGTTCTATGTCAATCTGCTGGATCCTTTGGAGTGCAATGGTGCTTGCAAAAGTATGTCAGACCCAAGGTGTATAGAAAACCCAGGATTGATAAACCCCTATTCAGGAGGTGTCGCACTGTTGAGGGAATACCTTTTTCTTGGGGCCTTTTTCTTGGGGGGAGAACACCCCAAAGCCAGGGTCGACATGGCCAACTGGATGGATCCGACTGGTTTTGACATGTACCCCCCCCCCGTTTTCAGGGACCCTTCCACCCCTCTCCCTGACACCTGCCTCAGGAGAAATTGACAATACACCGAATAAGCCCCGGGTTGCTTGTTTTTCCGACCATCACGATTATCATAAAAGTGGACCGGGGGGGGTCCAAAAAAGATCTTTTCCACCGTCCTGTCAGCTTCCATGTTTGGAGGGTGGCAAAGTGGCCGGGATCAGCAGGGTGTCACTCCCTGAGAGGAGTCCAATGTGATGGTGGCAGAGGCGCTGAAGATCAATTGGCAGAGCCCAGGTGTCGAAGTGTTCAGCTGCTTTCGGCCGCGGATTTACTCACCTGCAGTCAACAACATGGAGCCTAAAACGGAAGGGGCCCATCGAAAAGGAGATGGGAAATTCCTCTCAGACGAATTCTTCTTGGGGCTCCATGCTAACCTGGAGGGCAGTAATTACCCGGGAAGTGTGTGGCATGAATGTGGGAGGTTTGGAGCTCATATTCCATGCGCCAGGCAGCTTTTGCTCACTGCATATTGGCCTCCAGAACCCCGAAGCCCCTACCTGAAAATGTTGCTTGCCATGAATGGGATCCCATTTTTGGTTTGTAGGTGAATTCACCACCCATCTTAGAACCTATTTTAGAGGTTGGATTGAATCGGATGTTGACTGGGGGCGAACCGATTTAGATTTTGATCCATGGACCAGTTGGACCCGTTTCGGCCGGCTGGTGCTATTTTTCCTGGCTGTTCCAGCACGGCACAACTCTCAACAAGCAAACTTCAGGATGAGAAAAACTTTGGGTTGTGGAATCACTCGGGGTTTATCCAACCACTTCTGTGATACTTTTGGGAATCTCCCCCGATTCATATGGGGTGTTAGTCTTTGGGGTTAGGCCCGTTTTGTTGTATCACAGAAGTGGGTTCCATTTCCCACAACCCTGGAGAAAAACAACTGGTACCCAGAGGCGGCTAGCATCACCACCCACGAAACCGGGGAGAAGTTGCGGTGAGAAGCCTAGAAGAGGGTTCCCAAGGCTTTTGGGGGGAGGGGGAACCTGTGAAGACACGATGGCATGCTAAACTCGCTTGCGTAAGAGGGCATGTGGCAAAACTCCTGTCAATGATCCATTTCTGGCTACACGCGGGATTCCTGCACTGCCACCCACATTTTGTCCAGAGATCCTTCTGGTAGGAAAATGACTAAGCAAAGAGATGTTCTGCTTCTCACAAGAACCATGATTGAGAAGAATTCGGGATATTCAAAAATAAGCTTCCCTATCGACACCAAGCAAAGTGACAGAGAACGCTTCAAAGTGTGGGGAGGCAGTGCTCTTTAGTTGACGGGGTGATTTCACTTTGTGTTCCTGATTTTTTACGACGCAACCTCAGAACATATCAACTCGTTTTGCGTGGTTACATGCCAATCCCCCCCCACTTAGAAGAACTGAACTGGAAGAAAGTCAATGGATGTTGCGGGCGCTCAACTTCAGTTGGGAATGGGTCAAAAAAGATGGGAACCCAAAAAGGGTACCGTCAAGGAAACCAGACGCACTCACACCTCAAGGATATGTGTTATTTGCCCTAGCTTCTCATTATTTCCAGGCGGCGAAAAAGCACAAGACACACACACACACACACGTCCTCAGGAATCCCCAAGTGCTACTCATTGACTTCGGGCTTTCCTCCAGCTTCATCTCTGCGGAGCGGGGCCTTTGGGGCACACCAGGCTCGCGTCGGATGCGAACCAAAAGCAGCGTGGGATGCAGTGCCACATCCATATGGGTCTTGGAATAGATGCCCTTGAGTCATGTGCCTTTGAGCCCTGAACATGGCCCATATTAACATCATAGAAAGATCTATGTTCCAAAACCATGTTGGAAAGCAGTTGGGGTCGTGCCACATTCGACCAGTATACAACCCCACTCCAAGCCGCCCTCTCCCTGGTAGGGAAGGGGGGGTTACCCCGGATCAAGTGGGCCCTGAAGCCTTCCCCAGACATGCCTCCTTCGTGGGCACAAAGGCCAAATAGGGGTTTGGATGGGCGTGTTGTTTGACACATTTCTCAGACGGCCGCGTTGAAAGAGGGTTTCTACAGCTTTTGGTGCCTGCGCTGGCTGACTTGCAATTCCCTTCGCCCAGTATTGGTTCCGAACAGCCACCCCTTGGTTTTAGAGGCCACTTGCTGTACTCACCTCCGACCGCTTGCGCAGGAAAGTCTTGTCAAAAGGGCTTCGGCACAACTCTACTATGCTGGCAACAAACCTTGCCCCAGCAGGGGCAACACTCTTTGGGCTTTTGTCAGAATTTTGACAAACACAACTTGTTTCCATAGCTGTCCTTTCTGGTTTTAGTTTGGTTGGGAATCCCTTCATCCGACACCCTTTGAGTTGACTGATTTGAAACGTGCTCGCTCATTCGCTAGCTTTGGATGGGCTCAGAATTTGCGGCATAAATGCTCTTTTACTTTAGTTCATAAACGGGGTTGCTGCTGACAACCTCTGTAGGTCGAGGTTTGTCAATACCATTGTCATTGCTTCCTGCAGAGCGCCCCAGAAATGTGCTCAGAAGCCGGTACCATCCAAAGACAGGCCCCGCAGGAATGCGGGGCAGTGGAACAGAGTTGTTTCGACCCCAGAAAAAGGCAACAGCTGGGTCAGTGGGGAAATCACTTTAACAGCTGATGCGGAGAAATGCGTTCTGTCAGACCTCTGTCTTGGCTTCTTTGAGTCGCTCCAAAGCAAGGCTTGAGCGCTCGAGGCGCGCACTCGCCAGCAGGCTACATCCCCCCGGAGACTTTCCAGAGCTCCTTCTGGGTCCCCAAGGGCGACGTCTTTTCTGCCGGCGTCATGTTTTACCAGATTGTGTCTGGCAAGCGAGCCGCTTGGTGGAAAAATGAGGCTTAAGGCTGAGAATGCTGTGTTGGTAAAAGTGGTTGCTGCTAATTCCAACCTGTTCTTGAAGCTTGACGTTTAGCTTTGGTGATTTGCTTGAGTTTGGCTTGCGAACGTGGCGACAACCTGTGACCCACCTTCCCCTGATTCCGCTTCGGTTCTTTCCTGTGTCTCTTTCCTTTTGCTCAGTATTCCTGCCTCCGTCTTTTCTTTTCTGCATCTTTCCCTCTTGCTTGCTATTGCTGCCTTCTGTTTTGCTTTCCTGCATTTTTTTTTTATGTTTCTTAGTGTTGCTGTCTCCTCCTTTGGGTTCTGGTTGCACAGGCCAACAGGTTTGTCAAGGGTTCGGGCCTCTCCCGCCATTTCTGGGAGAGACTTGTTGCAGCAAAAATATTGTGGCTCTTTGCGGAGCGCACAAAACAACTGGCTGGCACAGCCCAGCCCTTCATTTCTTGCTGGCTCCCCGCCATCCCCTTAGCTTTTTAGCTTTTTAGGGTTTAGTGGGGATTTCCATTTCACCACCAATAGTTAAACGTTTAGCGGGGATCTTAGGGCAGCCCAGATTTGAGAGGCATCTAATAACCAGGGCGCTAAGAACTTTGTTCGAGGCGCGATTACAAATCGCAGGTTGGCACTGTTGACACTTTCCCACTGGACATTCTCAGGTCTATTGAAATACTTTGCTCAAGACCCGCTCAGAGAGGTCTCGGGCTAGGAGGAACTGCAGGCTTCGGATTCAACGGATTCAAACAAAGCGAGCTTTCTCTCAGATCAGCTGTTTGGTGCAGGCCACTTAGTCGAGAGTTCGTTACTCCTGTGATGTTTACCTGCAGGATTCATCAATTTCAGTCTCTCACATTTTGCGTCTCAACTACTGTTTGTTTACAGTGGGAATTCATCAATTGTCAATCCGTGGCAAGGATTATTCCATCCGTGCGGCCTCGTTTCGCCCGCCAAACCCTTGACCACTGACCACCAGGAAATGGGACAACCTTGCTTTCATGCAACCTTCTTTGAGTGCTAAATCAGCCCTTGCTACATTGATTGCTTCACAAATCAAGCGGCAGCCAACTGGACATGCGTAGTTTGTAAACTTTACCTCTCTTTTTTGTTGGACCTTGTTGCGTAGCGGTCATGTGCTTGTTCAGTGGTGCAAGTGGAGCTCCGTTTCGCCTCAGGCTCCTTATTGCCCTGCCCGGCGTGAGACAGCTCAGACTTCAGGAGGCACCCGCGGCGCGAAGTCATTGGTTATTCTTTGAGGGCTTCTGGGGCTGTCGGAGTGCACTTGTTGCTACTCTAGGGGTTGATTCCCCATTCTTATGAACCATAGCTCTTTTCAAAAACAGCCGTTTCCCTGGGTGGTTGTTTGGGTGGTTTTTTAGAAAGAAGGATGCCTGCTAAAAAATGGGGAAGGTACCCCTAGAGGCATGTCGTTAACTTGCTTGTGTATGCAAGCCTGTATCAGTTGATTGCACTTGATTTGCTTAGGTTGAGCTCTGTTTGAGTCAATGAGTGTTGAGATGTTAGCTGATGTTTAAGGCATATCTATCTGGAAAGGAACTGCTGTGTATATCTTAATTTTAAATGGAACGATTATTGCTGAAGTTATGTTCTTTGGGAAAATATTGTTATTTTATATTACGTTCTTATTGAAATTATTCTTAAGTCAGTTTTTATAGGCATTCAGTATAAATTGAGAAAGAAACTAAGTATCATTTCATAAGGAACAAATTCAGAAGTCTAAATTCGTGATTTACCTAGCTGCCAGGCTCCCATGGTCAGGAGTCACTGTAAAACACTGTGTGTTGTAGCGTTTGCCGTGCGAAAATTGCATCTTCACCCGCGGCCATCCTCTAAAAGCCAATTAGAGTTTGAAGAGAATTTGAGTGAGACTTAATAAGTTATACGGAGATACTCATTCCGAACCCCATTGGAAATCCAATCTTAGTTTCAGAACCTAGAATTTGGATAGAAGTCCGTGCAATATGGAACTTTACAATTCAATAAGAGCTTAGATTTAGTTTGATAAGGAAATAAGGCAGTCAGAATCTATATTCTAAATTAGCATTAAACTATGAAATGATCTATTTCACATAATAAGTTACACAGGCTGTCCTTTGCAGTAGAATTGCCTTTGCACATGACTTAATATTCAAGCACAAGTTATCAAACAAGAGTTCAACTCAAGCTTGCACTTTAACGTTGACTTTTAGTCGGGAACTATCTTCAATAAACAACTCCGACTGTTTAAATTCACGAACCAAAAGCAACTCAAGAAAGCCAAACAACATAACACCAAACACACACACACACACACAAAACACTTCCTTTGAGAACTCTTCTTGGCACACCCAGTGGCTACTTCTTGAACAAGTGTCTGAGGAATGTGTTGCTTTGTGTCGTTTGTTTGTTTTTATGGGTTGTTTCCTTATTAAGTTCTATATATAACGTTTGATTGAATTTGAGTAAAACTCGATGAAGATATTGAGTTATTTTAAAGAATCAATTCAGAGGTGCCCCCATGCCGCCGCAGATCAGGGCAGTCGCTGTCCGTTGACAACTTGCTGGTTTGCAGAGGTTGTTTTGCCGCAGCGGTCTTTTCCGCGCATGATCGCTTGCGCGTTTCCGCGCGGGGTTCATCCGAAAGCTGACCTTTTGGTCAAGCTGTTGTGGCCCCAAAAGGTGATCGCCCTTTATTTGTGGGCCCAAAAGGGGCATCTGCGTCACAGCAAGGGTACACGGAACACGGAATTCAACCTCTTGGGCAGCTCCAGGGAGCTTTGGCCAGGAGGGTGGGAGGAGGTGGAGCAGTGCACTTTGGAGAAAGAGCTGCCCTTGGAAGAGCTGTTTGCGTCCAGTGACTTCAAGGCGCCGCGAAAAGCGAGTGAAGAGCTCGAAATGCATCTGATCATTTGAGCTTCCACGCGGCCACCAGCTAAAACCTCCAGGCTTGTTTCCATCCCCCCGAAGGCCATAATTAATTACAACCATGTAAGACCAACATTCAATGGCCATGGGTCCGCTGAATTGAAACCAACACATAAACCATCCAGTTTCAGGGGCAGCTCAGCACAGCCGCGTGTATAACCTGCTCAGTCATGAAGGTCCGTTTCACGGCAAAATCCCTCATGTCACAAGATGCGAACACCTGCTGGGCAGTTATTATGGCTTTTGGTTTAAAGGATCAACCACACGTCAGACAAAATATGCTTGTTTGAATAGGTCATGATACACACTAGGGTGCACATGGCGAGAGACCAAGCATGTGGTTCCCCTTCCAACTACACGAATTCACTTCTCCGAGGCAAATCGAGAGAATTTGGCGCTGAAAATTGTATTTTTGTTTTTGAATTGTAAGGTTCCTAAACTTTGCTTGCCAGAATCCAAGGATACTCCCCACGCAGTTGTCAAAAAACATTTTGTTCTCATGTGAAGCGCAAGGAGTCTGTGTGATGTGGTCTCCACAGAGGTTCTATGCGAATGACCCTTTTGTTCGTCGTGGGGTGACTCAGAATTATCACTAACATGCAGCCCGAACCGTGAGGGATGATTTATGTGTCAACGGTCACTGGGGTGGGCCAGCCCTGAGTGTGCAGACAACACGAGTGAGCGTTGCGACAATAGCGAGTGGTTTAGAATCTGGCAATTCCAGATTCAGGAATGGATGAAATGATGTTGCTTTTTTCGACAGCTTAACGTGGAACCCGTCACCGAGGTCTTGTGAAAGGAAATTCCATGTCAATGTTCCGCGGAGACAGGACTCGTAGTATGTTTTGCCGGGACAGATGGAAGCGTTCGAGACCATGGTTCAACAGCTTCGCAAGCATGGAGGCAGCATAACAACTGTTTGACAGCAGCACCACTAACAGAGAACCTGTTTGAGTTGGTTTGGGGTTCTATGTTAAAAGCGTGTGGTGGTTGGTTGTTTGGTGGACATTGCAGGAAGACTAGTGCTGATGCTCGAGTCTTAAAATCGATGTTTGACGGATTTCACTAACAGCCATTTGTTTGAGCCCAGAATAGGTTCTATGCTAGTGCACTCCATCCCAAAGAACATGATCAAAAAACACGTCGTTGTGTGATGCGCGTTTGTTGAAGACGTTCTCCCAACATCGGCTTCTTCACAGTTGATCCCTATATTCCCCAGAAGATTCAAAGACAGACGGCACGGGTGGCACGTTAAATTCTGGATGTGTTTGTTTGAGGTGTCACGTTAAACTGAAAGGGACTTGGCCTGAAAGGGACATGATCTGTTCACCTCCGCTTGCGAGTAGTCCTGTTCCCTGACTCAAGCAACTTGGATTCAAGAGGTTCCTTTCATAACGCGGAAGCTCCCACCACGAAGAGGGCTCTCCTTTGCGGGTGCCTGACAGCTTTGCAGAGAGGGCTGGGCAATTGGACAGGGTGAAGTTTGAAACCAAGAACAACAACAAACAACGAAACAGCCAAAACACCAGAAGACAAAAACACACAAAGCCCCCGGCAAAATGCGCAAATCTGGCAACAAGCCCTCACCCCAAACCGCTTGCGCAGGACCTTTTGAAGCAGACAACCTCCAAGGACTTTAAGCAGAGGCGGTGCTGTCGGATTCGTCCCAGATTGGTGTAGCGCAAGAAGCAGGTGAAATCGATGGTGGTTGGTTGATTGTGTTGGTTTGGTATGTGTTTTGTTGGTTGGTTGGTTGGTTGGTTGGTTGGTTGGCTTGCTTGCTCGCTTGTTTGTTTGCTTTGCCTGCCTGCCTGCTTGCTTGCTTGCTTGCTTGGTTGCTGGTTTGCTGGTTTCAGCATGTTTCAGCCATTTTGCATCAAGTCTTGGCTTGGGCATTTGCAGTGGCACCTGCAAACATGATGTTATGATGCTAAGAGGTGGCACTGCTGCTTGAACTGCCGCCTCTGACTGAAACCTGCTGCGATTTGTCGGGCTGAGCTTACTGACGCCGAACAAGCTGCGTGAGAACAACACGACGTGATGTTCCCCCAGTGGGCCGAACACGATATTTCAGCTTCTGGGGAATACCAAACTTAGTAACTAGTGGTGAAGAAGACAAGCAACTTTACTTCGTGCTTCTGATTGATGTTCAGTCTGCCGATCAGACTCATGATTCTGGTAGCGTTGCATTTTGGGGCACTAATGATTCCATTTTGTCATAGGTCCGTGCAAGAGCGGGCAACACATGACTTGAAGAGCTGAATCAAAGGAAGAGGAGCCTTCAGCCTTGAGGAAAGGTGGGTCTTGAGCGAAATTGCAAATGCCACGTTGGCCCACCAACTTGCGAATTGCTGGCGTGTGTGGTCAACGCTTCAGCATCTTGCAAGGTTGTAAGGGACGACCCCCAGCACTTGGCTGAATAACCTGCGGGACGTTCGTTAAATACCCAGCAAACACCTGACCTGGGTGTTAGCTCATTTCCTGAAGAGTTCTGCAAGCAACATTTGAAGCTTGAATTCAGGAACGTCCGCAGCTTCGTAATCACTGAGTGCTAAGTAGTAGTTCACTTTCATAAAAGGACACCAACAGGGGATGCGGTTGTTTTTACTTCCTCCGACCCCTAATGTTGACCCCATGGTAATCAACCCCTGTTTATTCACAAGGGGTGTTTCCCTCCAAAAGTCATGATTCCCCACCAAACCCGGCGACACCCCCTATTCATAGCCAGGGGTTGATACAAAGCCATCAAAAACACATGTTTTGTTCTGCTTGTTAACTTGTTCACCGAAAACCCTGCCAGCAATATCATGGGGTCAGCATGATTTAGCAAGCAGCGAAGCAAGAAGGTGCAGCAGGTCATGTGAGGGGCACCCCTATGAACAACCAGGGGTTGATATAATAATATGGGGACAGTATGATTTAGCAACCAGAGAAGCAAGAAGTTGCTTGGCAGGCCCAGCGCGAGCGCTTGCCTGCGCCACCCCTGGTTCCAGCACGCCGGCGCGCACGGAGCTCACACCGTGGCTCGGCTGCGCAGCCTCCGCGGCGTTGCGTGGCGCGTGCACGCGCGCGCGCGGTTTTTTTTGTTGTTGGCGCCTTGCTGCAACCTATTTGCTTTTGGAGTGCGCATGCCAAACGCCCCGCTTTTGGCGCATGTTCTTGGACCAAAGCAGCAAAACGCATGTTGATGCCCTTGGCTTTTTTGAAGGAAAGGTCCCATATTTCGATACACATCCAAATGCTAGGCTACTAGCTAAATCAAAGCTAGGCTACTAGCTAAATCAAAGCTGAGACTTCGAAATCAACCACTGGATCCAACCATATAGCAAAGCAAAACTCAAGGTGGCCCTGTTCACGTCAACCGACACAGATTCCTGTAGGGCTGTGCTTCTTGGCGTTTGTTCCTGTAAAACAAAAGTCATCAAAGCGGAACGTCGCCCTTGAATATCAACCAATCGAATGGTGTCCATTGAAGGAAGCAAACCAAGAGCAAGACACCTCAAGATATCCTTTTCCTTTCGTCCACGAAACATCATCCATCAAAGAGGGTGTGTGTCAAGTGTCAAAAAGTGTATTCCTTGAATTGCCCTTGCCCGTGTTCTTGTCAGCCAACAACACGGGATCACATCCCACCAACGTCAAGCAACGAGGAGTTCCCCGATAGTAACAACTTGCAAAAGGCGTGGAATGCACATTTTCCGTGCACAGTATCCAGCCGACAGGGTTCTGAATCAAACAGCAAACGAGCCACAATCAAACCCGTAAAAGGTGCGACAACCTTTCAAGTCTTCACATTGACCGAACCCCAGGCTTTGATTTTGCGCTACTCTGGATTTGTTTGCAGGGTGCCCATAGTTTGGCGCAATGGGAGGCCGGAAGCCAGAAGGAAGGCCACCGTTTGTGTCTGGGAAGGTTTCGTTTGCCCTCCTCACTTCCTGAGTTCCTGAACTTTCACTTTTTGGGCAATTAGACTCAGACCATTTTGGTGGTAAAGTTCGGACCGTCATGTGAGGTGGGCGTTGAAGCCTTGGGGCGCTTGAGGGCGCTGCAGCAGCGTACGGTGCGGAGCTCGGAGCTCGGTGGGAGACCTATGGGCCTACGGGTTCTCAACAGGGGGGTGTGGTTCCCGAAATCCATTCGGTTCCTGAGGCACTGAGGTGTTGTTTGTTGTTTTTTAGTGGGTTCAGTGGTAGTGTCCATTTAACCCACGGAAGAAAGGTTAAACTTTGAGCAGCTGAGGACAGCCCAGCTACTCTCAGTGCCATGCTGAAGGGGGACCCTTATCTGTGAGAAGCACCCATATGTAACATCACATGTGCCACGTATCATGGCTGCATATGGCTCCTTTTTGCTGTGACCCAGTAGTCTTCGCGTAATTGTGTTTCGGTTTAGGTGGCATTCGGCGGGCCTGAGGCTTGCTGGAGCAATCAGATGGATGTCGGTTGGTTATCGAATTGTTACTAGTCAAAGGCCCAGTAGACCTGTTGGAACCAGTCTGCTTTTCCATTTTTACAAAAGGTGATCGAACGACTGGAACCTTTATGGCGAGCACACGACGTAAAACGAGCGCGCCGCGGCGCAGGTCCTTAACTTGGGGAATTCCTCATTGTACTCCATGGAGATTTATGTGGCTTTGAACAATAGCTCATAATTTTCGAAATAGCCAAAGGGAGTTCCAAAAGAAAGTGCCCTATTTTTTGCCAGATCCCCTATTTAGCAGGCACACCTGAGACACGTTGCTTACGTTGACATCCGCGCATGGAGCTCGTTCTTTGATCGCCAGGCTGCGCAGAAGGCCATCTTTGAGAAGATGCTGGCCAGCTGCAACCTGGGGCAGATGCGCAGCTTGAACGACCTGTTCAGGAAAGAGATTTCCGGGGTCAAGGGGTGTGTCTTGGCTTTTGGAACCCCTTTTGCTGGTTGAAATTGATGGGAATCTGCAAGGACCCATTTTGTGGATGTCCGTAATGGTGATGTTCCTTTTGGTGTCCCTTCGAACCAACCTTGCTTGAACCTTGATGAGATGGTGACTACGTGTTGAGGTTAGGGACCCGCCCATTTTGAACGTGAAAGCGGGATCAAGGCAATGTGGGATCCCTGAATGTCAGTGCTCAGTAACCCTCAAAACTCTTGGTGCTACAGATGAATACTGTTGTGTGTCGGAATAGGGAGAACCCCAAAATGGTAGTAACCTGAAAGGGGCCCTTAAAAGACACACGCCCATAAATGGTAGTTGCTTTGTTTGGCTTTTGGCCTTCCAATACCCAGGTTAAGGAAGCGGGAGACCCTGCATGTGTACCCTCAAGTGGGATCCGGGGGCCCATCCAAGGGAGGCTGCTAGAGACTGCGCGTGTGCATTCCTTGCACTGCGACGTGGCCCTTTTTGTCAAATTTGGGTCTGCCAATCCCCCGCGTTGCTATAGAAGCCGCTCTTAAGGGCCTTTTGCTTGGACACACACTGCTACAGAACAGGTTCAGGACCGCATCCAAGGAGTGTGTTCCTTCTCAGGTGGGGGCCGTCCGTAATTGCATGTCTGAAATTTATGAACAGCGGCAACTTGTTGAACCGCGCGATTGGGAAAACTCGAGCCGCGAAAGACCGGCGATTGGACCGCGAAAGGGCGACGTTGTTGTTTTTTTGTGAATTTAGACGCCGCATGGAATTTAGTATAGATTGTGGTGCCGACGCGCGACTCGCTCATTTTGACTGCACGGGCTTGCACAAAAGCTCCTGGAAGGCTGAATGTTGATTTCGTCTGCACAGGACCAGGCTGTGGTTTCTAACTCTGCTTACTGGCAAAGGCTGCAGCTATCGCCGCCCAACAGGGCTCCTTAAAAGATACATTTTGCAAATTTGAAACATGGCTTTTTCCATTAATTAACATAAAGGGACACCACCATTTACAAGGCAATGTTCAGGTGTATATTGTAAGGATCCCCGTTCAATTTGGGCAGTCCCAAAGTGCTACTTTGCGCTTGGGAAGTCCTGCCTGGGCAGTGCCCTTTGCGCTTGAGCGCCTGTGCACGTCTGGAACCCAAAAGGGTCCAAGGCAAGCCTAGGGACCGGTCGGCCCCCGAGGGCTCTTTCTAATGGCCTTAAGAGAATGACCAGGTAAATGACCGAAAGGCATGATGCGTGGATCATTTACTTGGAGATCCCTTACTTCACAGCGTGTTTTTCTACAACGTGTGCAAACCTATCCATAGGAATTTCCAACCTGTGCATTTAATGGGGCATGGGACGGGGCTATTGAAATCGCTACGCGATCCGCCGACGCCAGTGGACAGTCCCCCATTGACAAACTGCAGGGTGCCTCAAGTTTGGGGTCAGGAAAAAGACGTCTTTTTGCCTAGGTCATTTTTCATGTCCCAGATGCTGAGGATGCTGGAAATGCAAGGGATGCAGCCACACAACTTACAAGAACAAACCCAATCTTCACGCTCAATATTTTAAGACTTTCACACACGCGACATTGACCAAACACAGAAAATACGAGAGTTGTGGGGAATGCTGGGAAGGCAGCCGGCTAGCCACAAAAAAGTGCAAAAAACCAGGGTTTTTCAATATTTCCCAAAAGCAGCCATCAAAAACCGATACCAGCAACCCCCCTCAAATAGACTTCCAAAAGCACGATAATGCAGGGGATGTTTCGCAGTAACTGCTCCGTACAGGTGGGGAATTGCAAGAAAACTCATTTTTTGCAGATTTCAACAGTTCCTCAAGTGTCACCGCATTTGGCTTCACCCAAACCCTAACAGGCCAATTCCAACATCGCTTGAAACAGCAAAACGCCACTAGTATCTGCAAAAGAAAGAGACAAATTCATGGCAACAAGGTAATCCTGATGATGCTGGGGATGCAGATCCTGCGCGTCCGGGGAAACCCCCCCCCCCCCCTAGAGACCTAGGCGAAACGCAGATTTCTAGCACGAAAGACCCAAAAACACTGGAAAAAATACAGGGTTTTGGACACGTCGCGCAGCATGCCCAAAAAATAGCAGTCCCAAAAGCCTTCGGCTTTGAGAGGAGATTCCGAAGGAAGACCAAGTTGCGGACTGCCATCTACACGCTCGACTGGCGTCGGCGGATTTCCTATTCACCCCTTAATTAGGCCGTATGAAAGGCTTATCCTTGGCTTATCCTGGGCTTAACTCAGTTGTTCAAAGCCGACCTTTTGACCTTTTGGTTTTCCCATTGTGGTCCATATCCAAAAGGTTAACCTTTTAGTTGCAGGTCATTGCAGGTCCTTTGGGCAACTGAGTTAAGGGATCCCCTTGCTTTTGTCGCGCCAGGAGCCTGGACAGCGACGGGGATGGTGTGGTCACGGTGCAGGAAGCGCGGGACGGCCTGCGGCAGATCGACCTGCTGGGGGGAGAGACGTTGACCAGGACTGACACGGGAGCGCTCCAATGAGCCCCCTCTGAGTCACAGGGGGGTATGTCGGGGCGGGGCGGGGGGGGGCGGGATCTTTTAAAAAACAAGCGCTGACAAATGGGCCGCACTTGTTATGTGTGGGTATGGGATCTCCGTAGCCCGGTCGTTCAGTGGCACCCGGTTTCCCTTGGCGGGTTGCCACTCAGCATGGCGAACCCCAAAAACAGGGTTCCTTCTTTTACCAAGCAGGTCACTGGGCCTCACTGGTCAACTAGGTCAAGGATCACTGGAGAAAAGCACGCTAAGCACTAACACGTGGGTCCGGCAAAGCCCCCGCTCGCAAAAACGCGGGGCTAAAGCACGGGTGGCTGAAAGACGTAATTAGCACGTGGTTGGCAGTCGCTCAGCCCACCTTCGCGAGGCTGATCGACCTGCTGATGGGTCCAGATGGAACTGTGGAGTACAGTGCCTTTATGGCGCAGATGACGCGGGCTCAGCAATTAGTTTCGCCTCACCTTGCCGTGGCTCCTGGCAGGCGGTGCCTTTAGCAGAAACCAATCTTCCAGGTACCCTTGCAGATGATACTTTGGATGGGCGAAACTCATCTCGCACCACCTCAGCAACCCTGGAATGATGAGTTCCCTGAAATACCACCAAGAAATGGTTTCCCATGGTTTCAAAGTGGTGCAGGATTTTGCCTATCCACAGTATTTCAGGGCACCCTTGTTGGATGGTTCGAAACGAAACCATTCTGGTGTGTTGAGGCAAATTAGTGTTGCAGACGAGCAGGGGGAGTTGGCACAAAAGGGGGCCTCAAGTTTGAATGCGCACGGTGAACACCTTGCTGTTAGAACCAAGCAACCCGGCTTACGGCTTAGGGGCTGCTCATATGGCATTCATTGACAGACTTATGAAATAGCATGTTCGCTGTTCTGCCACTTTGAGAGGCATTTTTCACATTTTTTTGCTGAAGGGTTTCATGATGGCTGCCAGACTGGGTACTAGAACATTGGGAGTTGTTGCAGGTCATGCAGATGCTGTAGAACTGCTTGGGCATTTGTTCTTTTTCCAGCTGTGCCAAGCGGCAATTTATTGATGTGTTTTCGGAAAACTGGCAAGCAACGGCAAACCATGCAACCTGCGGTATTTATAGCAACACCGATTCAGGGTTGCAAAGCGAGGTCACCATGACGACCTTGATCAGTTTCTTTGTTTTCTGTAGAAGTTGACGTGCTTGCTGTTATTTGGAACTGGTCTCAGCACCTGGGAGGATTGCTTGCCGTCTTCACTTCTAATGCAGTGAAGGCAGTGGGACGGTAATGATCAATCATATGCAGGTGTTCAGAGGCCGCAAGATGTGGCTTGAGCGCCAAATGACTCCAGTTGCTGCTCAAAGGCACTGTGGGCCTTTTTTTTCCGATAGAAGGGCCGATTCCGTGTCGGTGCATGTGGTTTGTTAGTTTCCTTGGGCTTGTATAGGTGTGAAAGCAACCTGGGTCGTTTCAAAATCAAGCCGCAATCCTCATGTCGAATGGTAGTGGCTTTGCCTGCTGTAGCGCAGTCGGAATGAGGGAATTCTCTGTTTGAGCAACGCCATCCTGTTCCTTCATTCAGATTAGCTGCAAGAGTTGTCACCTGGGTGTCTCACCCAATGGTCTCTGAAGATGGAATAGCCTGGACTGCCATGGGGAAGGGCCTGTCACCCCTACCGATTTGTTTGGGAGCCACAGCAATGGCCACAAAGGGTTACAGGAATTCTTCCAAGAGGAAACCACAAGCGCTCCATCAATGCATATCTCCATATATCTCCAATATGTGAGCCGCGTATTGTTGATAGCCAGCAAGCACACCATTGCCATCCCTTCTCCCAGAGATACACCATCCCTTTTGCATTGAAAATGGAATTGGGGGGATGTAATAGCCCTGATGTTTTGTTGGCCGTTCCATTTTCCCTGGACTGGACAATTGAAACTGGGGACTCTCTCCGCCCCCGTCAGCCCTTTCTCGCAGAAGGGGTGGTACACCCAGACCAGAAACCTTAGCCCTTAGCTGGGGGTTCCTCTAAGAAACGATTTTACATTTTAGGGTAGGCTTGCTATGAAAAGAGATGCAGAGAGCCCAGCTCAGGATCGGCGAGCAGGTACTTCATGAAGGTGTTCGATGCTGCGTTTGCATCCCAGCCTACCCCGGTAGGCAATGTATGATGGAAAACGAGGAGGTTACCTGCAAGGGGACCCTTTCAACCATGCACTGGCACAGAACTCGGGTACGAGCAAAATGCAGCGTGGCCAGTGTTTACCCAGTATTTGGTGTGGACGTTCTTGCAGTTTGGTTCTGATCACTCTTAGCGTTCCACCTTACATGCGGCATTCGGGGCCAGGGTATCTAAAAAAGAGCTATTGCTTCGTTTTGAGGAAATATAGGGGGCACTCGATGAGGGAAGCCCACAATGTTCAAACGCCAAGGAGTGTCGAAAGGAAAACCGCGCGTACAGTAGATGCTGGTTGTATGTTGTTGCACAAATCCCCAAAAGGGGAATACGTCAGCAACACACAGTCAGACAACACCAAACGCAGTTTGGGAGCGCTCCACCGGTATAGGCCCTTCTACAGCTGTTTCGTGGTCGTATATCCCATTCATCCATATTCCTCTGCGGGTGGTTTGGGGTAAACCATTCGAGAACCTTTTTGGGGAGTCGTTTTGGAAGCGAGACACTGATCGATAGCTCGAGCACTTTTCGAGGTGTTGGACCTATTTTTTCCGGTCGCCGCTACGCCGCTAGGTAGCCCGCTGGTCGGGTTGTTTTTTTCAAAGCAGGAAACCACCCATTTCAGAGGTCCCAGGTTACGGTTTCCACACGCAAACGCATCATGTGGTATGCAAACAGCCAAGCTGAGTCGAACGTCAAGGTTGAATAGGTTCAATGTTCTGAAACGGACGTGTGTTTCACTGAAAGGGCATATAGCTACAAGCTTCACCCGACTGAGCCGCATTTGTTCGGACCGGGTCCACCTTGCAGATCGGTCGACCGCGAGACAGCTATGGAAGGGCATACCACGGTTGATAGTGGTTTGAGGGTGCTCACAAGCTTGGGCAGTCACCCAGTGTTCTAGGTAAGGCGCTACAGGGTCCTTGCTACCACTAGGAAGTGAAGTCTCCTAGTTACGGCCTGCGAGAGGTGTTTCCCATAGCTAAGCCGAAAGGTTTCTGCACCAACATGCAACATCACAGGGGTTCATTGCAGGGGGGCATAGGTGGGTTCGTGCCATGCCTTGTAGCTGAGGACTGTGGGACATTTTCTGCGAGCTGGACATCGATGGGGATGGCTATCTGACTCGAGAAGACCCACAGATGCAACTAGGAACCCCTGACTTTGTGGTACAGGTATGGCTTGGCATGTCTGATCAGCCAAGGAAGCCCAGCTGGAAGCATGATTAACTTGTGCATAGCGAGCCTGGTTCTACGTAGCAATCTCTGCTCAGGGGATGACCCCTCCCAGGGAAGAAGGGACTTCCCGCCCCCCTCCCCTCAAGCTCGGGAGGAATGGGCAAAACCATGCCCGAGGGAAGCCCAAGATCGGTGTGGTTTCCTGGGGGGTGCACATGGTGAATGATGAGGGCGACATGGGTTGGTGCCAAAAATGGTGGGGGGGGGGTATATAATCTCCCCCGAGAAAAAGGGGTTTCCGATTCCATTCAAACTTATTCCACAACCGCATGCAAGCCCCACACGCACTCACTCGCTCACTCGCTCACCCACTCACCAAACAAAACAAGAACAATCAAAACAACACAAAACAAACGAACAAACAAACAAGCAAACAAGCGGACATCTTGAGTGGGCGTATCTCAGGAGCTCCCGGGTTTGCTGGCCGCCTGCAAGTTCGACGCGATGTCGGCGGACCACCTGCTGCGGGATTTGGACAGCGACGGGGATGGCCGCGTGTCCTTCCAGGAGTTCGAGCAGGCCGAACCGGGGCCGAAGGCATCCGCTCGCAAAGCCAAACATCTCTCCCCCCCTGGCTGGGGTCATTATTTTGGCGGTTTCTGGGGGTCATCAAAGTCAGGAAATGGGGTTGTTTCCCCTTAACCCACCACTTAGGGGGTGACTTTGATCCTGGCAAAATAAGGGGGCCAGCCTGGGCTTCGGGGCGAAGTTGCTTGAGGGAAGGCAGTTTTAGTTGACCTGACTCCCTGAGCTCCTGGGCTTTTCATCGCCTTTAGGGAAGGCAGTAGTTGTAAACGAAGAAGCTCAGACTTGTTTGGGCCAATCCACTCAAGTGACAAACCCAGAGTTGGCTGAAATCCTACGGCAAGGGCTGGGGAAAGACCCGCTTGTTCCTTCTTGTGTTCGGCCCTTCCCGCCGTCATCCCCAGCAAAATACTCGACTTGGGATAGATAGTACTCCAGGCAGGTCTCACACAATCAGCAACGGAGATTGTGGGAAACTGTTTAATTCGAGTGTAAAATAATGTTAATGTTGGTTATAGTTATGGTTGGATTAGACCACAATAGTTGGGTATGGGTCAAAATTAAGCCGCCACGGGACCGCAGGTTCTAGTCCATGTTTCATTTACCATGCACAGCCCATTGATGACTTGGACTTGACGCTTGTTGGGGAGCATGCGAGTTGCAAGGAACACTTGCTGGTGCTCAGCAGGGAATCAGGGAATGCCTCCAATAAACCATCCAACTGCTGGCTTCCTTTTAGGGGATCCCTGGGTTCATTCCCATATTCCCTACTGCGCAGCAGCGAGAACAAGCTTGGATCTTATTTGAGCCAGTCCACTTGTTGCGGAAGTCAGGTTCCTTTTGCAGCAGCCCAAAGGCGGATTTGGCGTTCTCGGCTGGTTTGCGTTTTCTTGGCTAGGCCTGCCTGGCCGGCATCGATGAGAGGGAAGTGAGGAAGCTGAAAGGCTGGTTTTGGCCATGGTAAGCTCACGTTGTGTCCATTTGCTTAAGAGGATCTAAGAATGTGTGTGCATTGCCCCATTGCTTTTTTGTTTTGTTTTTTGGAATGTATCACTTTTGGCAACCGTTTCATTTTTGGGGGGCCTATGTAGGCAAATTGAGGTTCAGGTAACCCTTATGTGGCTTGGGGATGTGAACGCAGCTCCCTTGTGAAACCCAATGGGGACCCCAACCAGAGCACCACTTAAGGGTAAAGTGATCACTTCCTAGTTATCTGATTATTGTTTTGTTTTGGTTGGAACCATGAAATTGCGGATATGAACGACAAAGAAACTGTTTGAACCTTTTTCGGCCTTTTTACTCAGGATGAATAAAGGGCCCTGGCAGGTTGGCGAGTTACCGCACAGTTCCATACATCAGGGATCCCGTGCAACGGGTTTTAAAAGTTCCGACCGCTTGCGGCACGGGACAATCATGCATGTGTCCTGAAACCAGAACCCACTTGTTAGACCCGGTTTAGGGTCACCCAGATTCCCAAATACATTTAGACTCATTTAGTTTTGACGGCTAGTTCAACAAGTTTGCCAGAGCCAAAGCAGCCTTCGAGCTTCCCGTGCTTGACTTGTGGATGTGAAGCAAGCGCAAGTCGAGCACGCCTTGGGGGAGAAAGTGCGGAGACTGGTGTGTCGTTGTGCATGTCATATCCAACCACCTCCCCTGCTTTCCACAAACGAAGCCGAACTTTCCTAAGCCTTATGGCTTAGTTGACGGAAACTGGGCTTGGATAGGGGAGGGGTAGGGTTCGGAATCCTAAAATGCTGAAGGTCAAGGGCAGCCAAACCCAAACCACCGAGCGAGGGAGGGGAAGGGGAGCCGGGGGGTTTAGGTTCCCTGGTGTTCCCCCGGTTGAAGCCAACACACACAGACGCCCATGCCACGGGACATGCAATCGGATCTACCTTTCACTTTTTTTCCCATGCGGCTTTGACGTTTGGAGGAACCCGTGAGGGTGGGGCTGTAGTTGTTGCTAACCAGGGGACGCCTTTTGGTTGAAGCATTGCGACCCCAGGGGCACTTGGGCCCAAAGTCGGAAAGCTTTCTTTTTGCAGAACCTCGCCTGCCCAAAGCCAACCTTTTGCCCCCTTTTGTGTCCCCTTTTTAACCAAGCTGTAACCATAGCCCCAAAAGTGTAACCATTTATTTCTGGGTCCTTTAGGCAACTGAGCAAGCCTTGGGCAATCATGTGTCAATGTTCAATGTGCCAGAAAAGGGTCTGGTGTGGGGCACGCTCCTCAAATTTCCGCAGGACATGTAAAACCCTTTGGCCGGCACAATGAATGGCCATGGCTACAGGGGGAACTGTCAAGCCCATGAAAGCAGCGGAAGGGTCACCCCCATCGCTAAGGGTCCCTCTAAAGCATGGAGCACAGGCGGTGGTGAGCCAAACCTGGATGTGAGACCTGAACGGTGGCATCGGGCTTGTGAACCTAATGCGAGAAGAGAAGGCCGAGGCAGTCTTAGCCAAACTTCAGCTAGAGTTATAGATCTCGTGGGCTTCTGGCCGCTTGACCAAAGCCGACCTTTGACCTTTTGGTTTCCCCTTTCGGTTCCATTTGCTCCAACTGAGCAACAACGTGTGCTTGTTTTAGGGTCAAACACTGCGGTAGAAATATAGGCGGCTGGGCGTTTGCCACGTGGCGCAATCCGTTCACTGAGTTGAATTTTGGCACTCTCAGCTCGCGTGCAGCTTTTGAGCTCAGTACGCAACGCCGACAAATGGACATGATGGGTGGCTCAACTGCACGTGCATGGCAAAGCGAATGCTTTGACGTGAGAGAGGTGAGCCAGGTGCCCTTTAGCGCCTCCCGCTTGTTCTCCTTTTTTTGTTTTTACGTGGGGTGGCTTTTGCTCATGCACGCCAGAAGTAGATGGCACAATTCCCTAAATGTAGGTAGTAAAGGGATGACTAAACCTGTTCCATTCCCTTTCACCCATTTGCGGATCTTCAATGGTGAAGGGCTTCGCGTCCTGGTGGCCAATCCTTCGTCGCTTTCGCAAGCCATCCGGGGCCAAAACTTGAACGGAACTCGGACCAACGGCATATTTGGAGCTCGGGCGTGAAACGAGCTCGGGCTCCTGATGAAGGTCCTTTGATCAGTTACTTGGTCTATTTGGCACCCAGCTTAGCTTCTGCAGAACCAATATTCCCCACTCTTTGTCCCGAGCATAAGCGAATCCATGATTGATCTTCGGTGGTTAACCTGCATGCATTACAGCAGCTTGAAAATTAGACGGCACCGTTGATTTCAACAGGAAGCTCCTTTTTGTTTGGGGGGGGAACAGGCCGTTTGGGTTCCATCTTATTATTTGCAGGGGAGTATGGTTGCAAATCCCCCCGCTTGCAGAGTAGTGGACTAGGCCCCGAAAAACCGGAAAACCAACACCCTTCAGTCTGGAGATCACACAACTTAACCCTTTTGCCCTTGTGATCTTTGGCTCTTGCGACCTTTTCTTGCTTGTGCTCAGCAGGGAATGAGAAATGGAATGACCTTTAGAAGCCATCCAACTGGTGGTTTCCTTTAAGGGGACCCCCGGGTTCATTCCCACATTCCCCACCTATCGCACCCGCAAAAAACTTCGGGCGCGGCGAGCGGTTTTAGGCGATGGCTTGGGGCCCTTGTGGCCAGAGCCCCTCAAGGTGACTGTAGAAGGCGCGTCGGAAGGTTCGGCTTATGGCGGCTTGTGAGCCGAAGGCCGAAGCGGTTCAAACCCGCTCATGCATGGCCTCTCAAAGGAGACGAGTTTGGGCTTTCTTTCAACACCACTCGAACACCAGCAAATTTAGAGGATACACCTTGCAAGAGTGGTGGTTGGATGTATCCTTTAGGGAATCCTGTCTCACGTCCTGAGTTTCTGGACCTTTTTTTGGGGGGGGAAGACCAACCAAGGAGAACAAAAGGGATTTGGCTCGTGATAGGCGTCGTGTACCTAGCTGAACCCTAGGGGTGGCCCTGCAAATGGGACGACGCTGGATGTCGTAATTTGGACCCTGAAACCTTGTGCCGCATTTCTAGAGGGGATACCCAAAACGGCCCCATCATTTTGACAACCCCGCACCCCCCTCCTGAGTGGATTGGCACTGTAGCTGCGTTTGTCTTGCAACAGTTCCACAATGAACATCATCACTCTTGCTTGAGAGCGGTCGCAGTGCCGTAGCAAACAAAAGATACAGCAAAGCAAAGCCTAGTCGGCCAAAGAATCTAAATCAAATTTGTTTGGCCGTGGGTGTCAAAACCGTTTTGGGATCCCATTTTGGGGTAGGTGAATTCACCACCCCTTTTAGTGCATTGTAGTGGGGATTGGGATGCTGGGGGTACGATTTGGATTTTGACCCATGGCCATTTCACCACCCTGAGCCCCTTTTTGCGAGCAAAATGTCGCAAACCCCTTCGGGCCAGGTCGCCGTAGCGAGGCCGGAGCCGAGATCCATCGGAGATGCAAAAACAATTCCTCGCCAGAAAGTCTGGGAGAGGCAGCCATTCCTTGCTTCAGGCTTGAATCAACAAAAGTTGGTGGAAGAGTTGTGCCAGTTCAACTTTGGCATCATACATGTTCTTTGTCTCCAAGGGCATAGATGTCCTTTTGGGTCAACTGTCAGTTTGCTTGAAGATTGATGGCTTCCTTTGTCTCTCACGGTTCTTTTCTGGCGCCACTGGGTCACTGGCTTTGCAACCTCAGGTTGGTTTTATGTTTTCATTTAACTAAGGGGGCCTCTTTTGTTTGCTAAGTCACCAAGATGTCAGCTCCACCCTTAGACTGCTGACCTTGCGCTTCGGGAAAGAGGTGCGTCCCTGAAGGTGTTCAGTGCCGCATGGTCCTGGGTCCATGCTTGGAAACATCGTTGAATTTGAAAATGAATAGAACTTCCGGGGACCCTCCGGAGCACCCGGGCCCATGTTGATCAGGGGTTCGGAATGACCCCCCAAACCCTGTGTTTTGTTTTCATTTTCTTGTTTTGGAAGGTGTGTTGTGAGTAGCAGTCACTTGGCACATGGCCTGTGCTAAGTGATTTGGCGACTGGGGGTGCAAACTGATTTTTCTCAGCAGTTGTGGCAATGAAGGCTTGGGTCTCAGAGCTTAGAGATATGTCTTCGGTGACTTTCGTGCACCCCCAAAGACAAGTGTCAGAAATCTTCAAAAACGATAACTTTCAATTCGAATCGCCCAAAGTAGTCTTAGGTTTTGCCGCTCGCTCATGTGTACCTCAGATGTGGGCCACAGAAGTGGGCAATTCCCACGACCCTGGTTATTTCATTGCTCATTGCCACTTGACATTTCTGGATGAGGACTGCAGAAGCCCCTTGGGGCCAAGGACGCAACGTTTAGTGGAAAACACCGTTATTTCCCCCCCCAAAAAAAGTTCAAGTCCAAAGATCCAACCCAATAGCAGTCAAGGATTGGCGGTTTAGTTGTTCAGGCTAGAATCCCAGTTACCCCTCCAGAACCAAGGCTTCCAATCCGCACCGCCAACCAATGGTTGTCTGACCTTTTCGCTGTCTCGTTCAGAGACAAATCGGGAACGTGGGGGAAAACTTTTCGCAGGTCAAGAGCAACCAAGAATCCAAGCCATCAATTGGAGAGATGCCAAGCTGCGTGTCCGGCAATTTGTCCGGCGTTGGCTCGTATCCAATGGTTTGCACAATGCTGTTGTCTTTCCCCCCCCCCTCCCCCTGCTAGAGATGCCTTTCGCCTTTGCGATAGCGCACAGTGTCTGTTCGACGCAGCGATTTTTTGGGGGGAGGGGGAAAGAAGGAGAAGGCCCCAAAAACAAACAAGTCAGTGTGTCCGTACATGCACCAGATGCCCTGAATTGTAAGATTCGGGGTGTTAAGAAAGGGCAAGGTTCCCTGGTCAGACTGTGTATTTTCTTGTTTGGGGAGGCATCTTATTGGTGGTAGCTATCGTCCGTGCCGGCAGACCACGGAGAAATGTGGGGTTGCTCACCAAAGTATCATTTCAGTTTGAGAAACAATGAATCAAGCCCCAATAGGGAACTGGGACGCCCTTCCAAAGTGGTGCCCCATCCAAATGCTGTCCACTAGAAAGTCCCGCATTAATATTCAAGTCCAGGCAAGCCCTAATAACGCGGTACCCTTGTCCAACAATCACGGAAGTGGCCAAAGTGGGGGGGGGGTGTCCCCAATGGAAAGTAGTCTTCCAGACCCTCCTGCCAGCTTCCATAATTTCTGGAAAAAGGGTCGAGCCAGACCTGCGCTGCGCATGTTTCATGCTCACGAGGCGGTCCTGAGCCCCATCGGTCCAGCTGGGCCCTCAACTTGACCGTCCGGGACCCCCTAAAAAAGGGGATTTGTGTGTGTGTGTGTGGTTTTCCTTCTTTCTTTCCTTTTGCTGGCTCAAAAGAGAAAACCAAAGAAGCCTTCGAGTGGGAGGACGTCCCTGTTATGCCACATACCCAGTTCATAATCAACCCATCCCTTTCACAAGGGACGGGTTCCAGAGTTGGAACCCTTTTCTTTGGCCCGGACCTTCATATTGCGTCGCGTTTTTGGGCTTGGACCCTGTTGGCAACCGAATGTGGATGTACAAAGGGCCATGCCCGACTGTTCATGGAAATTCGAATGATCCCGGTTACAGGATCCCTTGAAGGATACATCGAACAGCTACCTGCTTGACCAGGTCCTCGAAATCAGCAAGGCGGATTTGTGCCATAGTTTCCATTTGGCACGGGGAGTATGCGCCAAGTGGCTCTTCTGGGCGGGGCGTTGCTTGAACCCACGGCCTCGAACCCACGGCTCGCGCCAAGAAAAACCGCCATCCCAGGCTGCGGGATGGGGATGCCTTGGGAATTCTCAGGCGTCCAAGGTGGTGACCTCGGATGAGGCGCGGCGCGCGTCGCTTCCCGATGGGATCGGGGCGTGTGTTTTAGGCTTGGGGGTGGTATACGGGGAAGCCGGCTTGAGCAGCACCTGCAGACATGGGGCTGCAACCTGGAGACGAACCCAATGACTTCAATGTGCAAAGACAGACAAAGATGTTGAAATAAATTGGATATACAACTGAGGTCATATAAACAGGATAAGAAAGTTGGAACTGCGATTTGCAGATCGAGCTAGCACTCGCAGTGAGCTCTGAGAAGACGTGTTTGTTTGGTAAAGGTTCGTAGGCTTGATTGTTATACTCCTCCCTCGCAACATGTTGGCTTTTTCGAGCACCCTCGGGGTGCCTTGGACTGGACCCACTTGGTTCACCAATTCTGAGCTGTATTTGGGGACAAGAACATCCAGAAGTGGCAGTTTCAATGGACGCCGCCAGTAAATCGCAACCCTTGAAGGGACATCCAGTGACCCCCTCTCAAAAATCATCCAAAGCACTTCCACTCTAGTTCCAAAGGATTAGGACACCATCCTTTGCTTCAAGTGGCACAGGCTATGCTTCAACAGCGCATCGCCGTGCTCGAGGAGGACGGAATCTACAAAGTGCCCGGGGGGGGGGGGGGGGGGGCGAGTTTTGCTGGCAAGAAAGCCACGAGCCTAAATGAGGCTTCGCATAGCCGGCTCTGCTCGGCTTCATCCTGGAGCCCCACTATGGCGTGCCTGATTTGTCAATGGAGGTGTCCTAACATCGCATGTAGAAGGGCATACTTGATAAGGGACCCTCATGCCTGCAGCGGTGAGCCTGGCCCCCCCACGCTTTCCAGCCAGAGCGGGATCGATCTCACAGCTTTAGGCACCAGCGCATGTTTCTTGACGGCGCTGAGGTTCACGCAGGCTACTTAGGCCGTTCAAACAACCAAACTGCGCGCAATATAAGCAACAGTAAAGCAGGATCGCAGTGCCTCATGTTTTCAGAGCAGGGATTTGTTTATGGCACCCTACTCGGGTGAGCTACTGACAGCTGCCAAGGTGAACATGGCGTAGCAATGCAAGTGCCCAACTCACAAGTTCAAGTCACTGCCTCTTTTGTCGGTGCTTCTCAAATTGGGACCTCAACAACAATGCCGTGTTTCACATTGGTTTCTCTTGAAACGCCAGCCAGACCAGGTTCACATTTTGAGAACCCCATTTGGGTTTGGTTGGCAGGGATGTTGATGAAGAAATCCTAGATGGTAGACGCTCATTTAAAACGACTTCCTATCGCGGCATTGGTCTTCCTTGCTCGCACTCTCGGGCGCGCCTGTTTCCTGACCACTTGTTCTTTCTTACTTTAACCACTGTACTGTGGACCCCTGATTAGTACCTCCAAGCACTCCTCCAAGCAAACCTTAAATAGGAGCTTCAGCCAGACTTTGAATTTTGCCTGCTGCCTTGGACCATAGATGCCAGCGTGCAAAACCCTTGCCTGATGTTGGTCGGGGATGTTTGTTGTTTAGTGTGGGTTCAGACCACTTCGGGGAATTTGGTGAATCCGGCAGACGCCAAATGAGTGGTGGCTCACCGTGCGAGCCCTGCCTCAGCCAGGAAAACCGCACGCTGAGGGCGGCCATGGCAACCCTGCGCAACCTTGGCGAAGGCGTGCGCCGAGTCAGTCTATGTTGAAGCACCAAATTCAACGCTAGCCCAAAACTCAAGTAGCTACACCCTAAAGCAACCCTGAAGCAACTGCTCAACCAGCAGCACGCCTGACACAAATCAGCTCCAACCTTAACCCCACCCAGAAGCAGCCTGGATGTCAGCCCTTTGCTGAGCCTGAATCAACCCCAAACCAAGCCAAGACCCACCCTCAGTAAATACTCTCAGTTGCCACCACAAATCGGCAACCCTACGCCCAAGTACTGCCGGTGATGCTGGGGATGCAAATAATCAGCGATTTGCTGCCGAGGTTGACCCATAAGCAGGTTGCAAGTAATCAAGTAATCATTGAATCCCCATTGTCAACATGTTCCCAAAGGCTTTTGCGTCAGCCTGTCGAGGCACCATGCAGCGCTGGAGATGCCATGCTGTTTGTTTGTGTGTTTGTTTGTTTGTTTGTTTGTTTGTTTGTTTGTTTGTTTTTGTTTCTTCGGGGGGCGGGGGGGGTGATTGTCAAACACCGGGGCTCTTTCAGGGACAATTCGGAACCCATTAGGGTGTCGTGTTGAGCGGCGCATTGACATATGCGCACTGCAATTGCAGTGCATATGTACAGTATGCATGTGTGGATTGCGTCCGAACTGTGGAATGCCACAACAGGGATCACAAGGGTCCAAAATAGAATATTCTTACGCCTTACGCTACTCGCATTCGGGACTCAACCCCTTTTGGGCTCCCTTGCCAGTCATGTGGGCTGCTCGTGGGAGTAGAGCGACCATACGCAGGACGAAGGTTCCATACTTCTTTTTGACTGGCGTTTACCTCGGGCTGGTGAACCATTTACTCAGAGCCCGAGAAAATGGAAGCGGAGGGCATTGAGCTGCTCTGTGAAAATGGAAGCTGTTTTACTGAGAAGCGCAGGAACACCGGCGGCATGGTAATTTTGGATACGACAAATAATGCATGTATATGCTATATATATGTATACATTTATAAATGCATATATGTATACAGGTGCAATATGAATATATATATATATATATGTATAAATACATGTGTGTGTAAGAAGGAGTTTGCAAATATACATTCAAGGTACGGCGTTGCAACGTGACTCTCGGTGCCTTTCTCGGGGGCCACCGTGCCACCCACGGCTCTGCCAGACGTGCTGCGTAGCCTAGCGCGACCACAGGCTCGGGCGCCGGTGATGCGGTGGAGCCCATATCGGGAGCTCTCAAAACAGAGGGCACACTTTTCTCCAACAAGCCACAGAAACACCAGGTTCTGTTTGGTTTCCACATTCTCACAAAAGCAGCCACGCAATGAAACGTGGAATGGTTCAGATGGCTGGACCATGTACCCGTGACGTCCATGAGCTGAGTTGGTGCTTCTTGATTTGGGTATCTGCCAAAATAGGGGGGAACAACAACATGGTGGTTGTCCGTTTGGTTTCCCTTCAAACCTGCCTGAAAAGGGTAGCATCAACCACGGACCCATGTCACATCAGCGGCAACGGCCAATATGCAATTGACGAGAAGCAAATGTGGCACAGAGCTAAGAAGAAACGAGGTCTGAGGCCTATTGCTGAACACGAGAAGACCTGTGCTGTACATTGTGCTGAGCTGCCAGAACTATGTGGCTTGGTGCGGAACAGGGAGAAGAGGGAAGTCGTTGGAGAATGTTTTGCGGCGTTGCTGAACAACTGGACAGGTGCGCTGAGCATGTAGAAGATGGTGGGCTTGTGCGAATCACTGAAGCTCATAGAAATGAGTTGGGATGTTGATGCTGGTAGACATGAGGAAATCATGAAGGGGTTGAAGCTCGTTTTTCTGTTTCGCTTCGGCTTTTGGCCTGTTGGTCCATGAGTGATCCATCAAGGCCCAATCGGAAGCCCTCTCACTGCTGCTTGGGAGCTGTAGCTTGGCAGTACCCACGAAATGAATGGTTGGCCAACCTGATCCTGTGGGTGGACGCTCGGGGTACTTCTTGGGCGTGTTTTGGTGCTTCCAGGGGAGTTTGTCTGAGTCCAGGCGTGGGCTGGCTGCTTTAGTTTTTGAAATGGTTTTAGTTTCAACAATTGTTGCCGGACTTAGCCTGACTGTTGAAGGTTTGCCTGTTTGGTTCTGTGTCATGTGTCCTTCCAACCAGCAGAGATCAACTTGTGCAGGGGGGAGGCCTGCCCAAGCACATTCTGTCTGCGCCGCCGTAGGCACAACATTGAGACGATGTCCAGTTGCCTCCAGTAAGCTAAGGCATGTTAGTCGAAGGTCGACCCGTTTTCTTTGCTTGTGTGTGTGAGTTGTTTTTTTGTTGAGGGTGCAATTTTGGAGGTTGGTCAGGGGAACCGCAAGCTGCTTGCCATCATTTTTCCTCTACTCCAAAGGCGTGGTTTTGGAGTGGCCAGGAATAGCCTGGACGCACAAATCACACTGATGAACACAATCCTGCTGGGACAAAAGGAACCCCTGCAACTATGGGTTGACCTGCCAAAGAACTGGATTTTGTCCATTCACGGTAGATATCCCCAAACGAATGACATGTTTTTTGCCGCACATACACAGATCGGTAAACTACTGATATCTAATGTGGATATCTACACCAAAAAAACAAACAAACAACCAACATGAACAACCAACCACTGGCCCCCCCGGCAAACGGGGGGGGGGGGG
This sequence comes from Effrenium voratum, assembly GCA_963377175.1. Classification (NCBI taxonomy): domain Eukaryota; class Dinophyceae; order Suessiales; family Symbiodiniaceae; genus Effrenium; species Effrenium voratum. The sequence goes on from CAUJNA010003283.1 coordinate 133,939, forward strand.
TAAAATCGCCTGAAACGCCCACCCCGTAGGCTGTCTCCGAGACGAGGCCGGTGCCTTCGAGCCGAAACCGGGTCGTGGGTTGCACACTCACTTGCCCAAACGGGGGTCATTCTTTTGACTGTCTCAGTTGTTCAAAGCGAATCGACCTTTTGACCTTTTGGTTTTCCCATTTTGGTCCATATTTAGTCATGGCCCCAAAAGGTTAACCTTTTAGTTGCAGATCCTTTGGGCAACTGAGCTGTTTTTGGGGGGGTTGTCAAAGTCAGAAACTGGGGTGGGTTCCCTTTAACCTACCATTTAGGGGGTGACTTTGATGGTGAAAAAAATGCCCAGCCAAAGCGCATCGACCTTTTCACCTTTTGGTCTTCCTGTGTTGGTGTATTCTTTGTCATAACCCAAAAGGTGAGCACCTTTTGTTTCCAGGTCCCTAAGGGGCAACTGAGGTTGTCCCTCTCCTTCAACATTGTCCCTTACAAGATGTGCGGCCATAGGTCCGAATTTTTGAGGCGGTTTTGGGATGTACCCTTCAAAAAATCCGGTTTCGAAGAAAGCTCCAGGGAGGTCGAACGGTGCAAGCCTGCTTGGAGAGCTCTTTCCGGTTCACCTCGTTCAGCGTACAGCTTCGAGCCCGCCAAGGTCGGTATCAAAAGTTGCACTTCCGTTTTCCGGAGGGAGCCACCGTCCACCATTAATATACGTCCAGTGTCTTTTCTTGACGGTACCCTTTCTGGTGAAGGGACAACAAAGGGAACACTACCAGGTTGTTGGGGGAGAATTCTAAGACGCTCCCGGGTGAAAGCACATGGGACTTTTTGTTTACTAGGCCCAAATAGGGGAATCGACTTGTCAACTTTCACCGAGAACCCCTTCATGTCACATGATGACAATTTTGTTTCGTAGATGTTGGTTTGCGGACTCTGCGCATCGTGTTGGCGGAGGGTGGCCAACTTGGACCTCCAAAGGGGCATAGGCAACTATTATTGTTGCAAACCCTTAATTCATCAACCCCATGGATCAATATCAGAGGTGTTTCCCCCAAAACAACTGAGACGGGGCACCCCCAGCGCCTATCCATTCATTAATCAGTGGCCAGGGTTCACATCGTGTCAGATGATTTGGTGTGATTGGCTCGGATCTGCAATGTTCAACTGCTCGAGACACACATGAGTTTCCCCCAGACTAGCCGCCACAGCAAACATTCAAGCTGTTTGGTTTGGCACTGAGTCCTTACCCTTGCTCGCATCCCTAAGCTCCCTGCATCTCCCCCCCCCTCCCTCCTCCCCCCTCCTCCCCCCCTCCCCCACCCCCCCCCCCTGCCTTCCCCCCCTCCCCATCGCCCAATTTCTTGCTGGCTGTGCAGCTTGCGCTTCAATGGTTTCAGGTCCACGTCAGAGGCGGAGTCCGGGGAGTCAGGCGAGATTGCCAGGAGGGCAGGTGAGCCGTTTCCACCTTGTTCCACGGTTCATAGAGGTCGGCTAAAGCAACTTCTCACAGGAAATCGGCCAAACAGCCAAAACAGCATAGCTGGTGTCCTAAACTGTTGTTTGGGAGTGCTTTCCTTGTATCCGCTTGTATCCCAACCAAATTGGCATTGCCCGTCCCGAAGCTTTCTTTTTTTCCTTCAGGCCTGCAACATTGTCCCAACCTGCACTGTTGGCTTCCCAGGCCGAGGGGATACGCAAGTTGAGAATTTCTTCTTCAGGCCCCCTGTTTGACACCCAGGACGTCTTGGCACGATCAGTCCGTGTCCGGGAATCGCCTGGGAAACCGGCGCGCGCCCATCAGCGCTTCGGCATGCGCAACTCAAAGTAGCGCGCCTCACCCAAGACTGAGTCGGCCAATTGGCAATCGAGGGGGCGCATGGGAAGCCAAGTCCTGCCAGCCCTAAGTTGTTCCTAGCAAAAAGAAAGTGTCAAAGCAAACATATGAGCATCAAAAAGTACAAGACACGACACATTGTTGATGATCCCCCCACAAAACGGCACCCCTTTTGTATGCATTCCTCTTCGCATGACCCACACAAGTCATACACGTGATGGAGCCTGGCGAGGTTAATGATGCAAGAGTTCCCACACCAGCCCTGTGACAGCAAACTGTCTGCATTTGGGTCATGATGCCATCAGCACCGTACGGTGTGCTGTTGGTGAGGGGGCGCAACATGAAGAACTGTCAGTGAATGACTCAGTGCCAAAATGTTTCTACGCAGTTGCTAGTTGGCCGGGTGGCTCCAGACGGCCACGACTTGAACAGGGCGGGTGCAACGCGTGGCGTTTCCGCGCATGGACCAAAGCCACGTGGAGATCAACGGATGTGAGTAGTGCAAAACTCGTCGTTTGTGAGGTCAAGTGTTTGGCTCCCTTTTACCCCCCTCCACGGGCTTGGTGGGTCCCAACTCAAAGCAAAACAGCGGGGCTTTGAAAGCCTCAAGTCCGCAAGTGGCGTGTTGACACCTCCAGTTGTGTCCATTGGCTGGTGCCATCTGGTGCCACTTAGATTGGACGGAAGGTTCGGCTTCGAGTTGTTGAGCGCGCAGTGGATTTCAGCAAGCCATGGAAGCATCACGGCAGTGCCAACATAGTGTGCGCGGGGTTTCGCAATGTGATACCCAAGCCAAACTGGCGCACATTGAAATAAGCATTACCCAAGAAAGGGCCCATGGGTGCTTGGTCACAACCCTGGTCGCTGAGGTTTCGATGTCACTTGCCCAAATGGGTGACCATGCAATCAAAGCACGTCCTTAGTCCACATCAATCCACTGAACAAGGCGGGCGTGAAACCGCTGCCTTGGTGCCTCTGTTCTTTGCACCCGCTAAAACGACCCGAACATTACCAACAAAGCCCACACGTTCGATGGTTGGTGTGGGAAAACCCGTCGAGTTTCCCTTATTGCCCGGCATGCTGAAAGTACTGGGTTTCCCCATTCCTACTGTGGGTGGACGAAATCCTGCACCACTTTGAAACCATAGCAAACCATTTGTTTGTTGGTATTTACAGGGAAGCATCACCCAGGCTTATTTAGGTGGTGGGATTTCGTCCATCCACAGTTTTCGCCGGGGAGATATTCAGGTGTGAAGCCGGCCCCCGGCCTGTCTGGACCTGAGGCGGGGGTTGAGCGCGTGGCATGGCGCAGAGCTACTTTCGGCTTTTGACCCAAGGGTGCCTTGACTAGGTCCCCCAGTAGTGCCCCTTTTTTTCGAGGGTTCCCCCACTTTTTTATAGACTACAGAAAAAAAAGGTTACCCTTATTCTAGGCTCTCTACTGGAGGACCTAGTCAATTGTTCCGTTTCTTGCAACTGCGTCAATCTCCCAAAGGCTTGGCCTTTCTTTTACTGCCGGATGTTTCTCAATAATTTGGCTGGATGGTGCGGAAATTCGAGGTGGTTCGGGCCAAATACTGTGGGCAGAGGTGCAGGATGTTGTCCATCCACAGAAGGGGCTCTACTGTCTTTGGTTTCAACCACCCGGCTTGTTCCATCGACCTCTGTCAACATCCATCTCAGCCAGACTTCCCCAGGCGCATTTGAAGCACGGTGTGGGGCTCGCGTGAAGGTTGAGGGATCCTCTCGCCCAAGTCCCCCCCACCCCCTCCGCCGCACTTTGGAGCCTTTGTGGCTCTCCCCAACTCTGATCTATGGTCAGGCTCATAGACGAGTGGACACTCGGTTTGATTGGTGCTGTTTAGGGCTCAACTGCGATTTGAAGGACTCTGATGTCTCTGATTGTTTCAAGCCGTTGCCCAGTCTGTGACCTCACATCCAGGGTGGACATGTTTCATGCGAAACACCGGTAGTTCAGTGGCCATTGGTAGGTCCTTCTACACGTACAGAGTGTCTTGTTACAACCGTGGAGGGAACCACCGCCCCCCACAACGTGGTTCTTACAGCTCTAAGGACCGTTCTGGTGTTAGGGGGCTGATTGGCCCGAACTGGGCACTTTTGTTTGGGGGCTGCCCTGAGTTGACAGGAGGCCCCCACGTTCACCTTCACTATCCGGAAGGCAAGGCTTTGGGTTTGGGTGGCCCCTGCAGCAGTGTTGGCGGTAGTGGACTCGCAGACCTCAGGATCACCTTGCTGGTGCACAGCAGGGCATGAGGAGCCTAAACCATCCCTTGTGGTTTCATTCCAGGCCAGCCCCTGAATTCATTCCCAAATTTCTGGTCGATTCCCCCTTCGGAGCAAGCAAAGTCATTGATTGACACAGATTTGAGAGTTACCGCAAGCCGAATGCAGGGAATAGCAGCACCTTGCTCAAGGTACTGCCAAAGAGGCACTTTGTCAATCAGCGCAAAGCTTACGACCGAGGGCCAGTGCCTGTCTGACGCATCTGAAATTGGCTTAATTCAAAGTGTCTCTCGGTGCTTTGGCTTCTTCGTCGCGCTGAGTTCAAGCGCCAAAAGACCAGGCTGGACACTTCAAGCAGAGGAGAGGTAGGAGTTCCATGCAATCCGGTCCCCGTGAATTTTCTTCCGAGGTGGGGGCAGGGGGGGAACTCTGTCTTTTCCGTCTTTTCCCAGCTCCCCTCCTATCCCTGCTGCTGACCTTTCAAGAAGAGCTGCCTCATTGCTACCATGAACGCAAAAGATCGCACATGTCATTGTCGCCAAATGTCCACCCAGGATGGATCACCCTCTTCTTGATGCATAGGGGCTGTTCCATTTGTCATGATACATATACATATGCATAAGTGCACATACATTGTTCATTGTTCCTCCTGAAGGGGCATTCCCAGTCCAGCAATCGAACTTTCGTAAATCTGGGGTTGATATTGCCAGGCGGACAACACGGACATGGGCCTTGACGTGGCTTCAAGTGATCAGTGGCCGCTCGGATTGGCCAGGGTGTTTGCATGTCCCCACACAGGGTATGGGTTTGTATATCTCCAAACCAAAGAGAAGGATTCCTTCTTTGGGAACCCCCGATTTATAAACCCCTGGTTGATAAAAAGGGGGTGGCCCCTTTTGGTGGTGAAAACCCCCTGGTTGATTAGTCAGGGATGTCCTCCCTTGTGGTGATGGGAGCACGCCCCTATTGATTGGATGCCGCGGCGGTCCACATTGAAAGCCACAGCCCAACACTGACGCAGGGGACCCCTCAAAAAACGACACATTCATTTCGTCGCTCGGACTATCGAGAATTCTATGGTCCAATGTGCAAGGGGCATGACTGATTTACGTTTTTTTCCCGGACAAACATAACTTGCGCATGTCGTTTTTGGAGTTTTCATGTTTTGACGGTGCTGTCCCCTTGAAGTTGGGCGTGAATGCAGGGTGTTGATTCATCAAGGGCTCGAGTCCATTTAGGGTCTTTTCTTTTGAAATGCCTTGTTGCAACAGTGATAGAAGTAGACAGGAGGGTTTGGGGGTTTTAGAAGGAAGACTACCCATCCCGCTGACAAGGCCCCTTGTTCATGCTTGTTGGGGATGCCTTTCTCACGTAAACATGGAACCGCAAGTGGACACTGAAGAGTCCGCAAAGCATGTGAGAGACGTCGAGCGCTTGCTCGGGGCTAGCCGGCATAACTTGAGCTCAGGGCCAAAGGGGCCGGCGGATGAATCAGAGGTGTCGTGGGTGTTGTGGCTTTCTTGCGGGAATCCCCACACGATGACCCTGACTTCAACAAAGGGCGTTCTGCACTTTGGCAGGGAAAACCAGTTGGGAGGCACCCCAAGGAGCATTCTAATCAGGGGATCCAATTCTGATCCCTGCTGTTGGAATAACCTTCCTCCAACTAGCATGTGATAGACCAGCTTTCTGTTCGCAGAGTTGTTGGGTGACTTAATTTTTGAGGGTACCCTTTTCAGGTTGCGCTACAGGGAAACCAACATGAACATCCAGTTTTGGGCTAGTCCTCTTCTCATGGCTGCGCCAACACGCACGCAGCTAATCCATGGCGTGATCGAGGCAGGGGCTCCTGGTGGAGGGCATTCTTCCTGGTGGCGCAGTGGAGGCACCGATTGGTCAGCCACACAGTGGCAGGTCTTAGTAGGTCTGGTCTGGTTGTGTTTACCAGAATTCCCTCAGAGGGGCATGTGCAAGGGCGCATGAAGAGAGAGCTGCTCGTTTTGCACTGGGTCAACGGGCAGCTTCTTGTTTCCAGCGGTTTGCCACCTTGCAAAGCTAAAGTCTTGAGCTTCATCCCTTTGGGCAAGGCGTCAGTGATCTCATTGGCTCGGGGCAAATACACGGCATGTGCCAAAGGCACACTGCTTGTGTTTGTGTCATATTAATATGTTGCTTGTTTGTGTGTGCCGTTCATGTGCTAGTTTGCAACTTGGGTGGCCCTGTTGAGCCTTCAAACGGGGGGAGGGTAAGGAACAAAGCTCTTGTCTGACATACCAAGGGTTGCGAAGGGTTTCAGACACGCACATTGGTGCACTGGGCCAGGGTTGCCCTTTGACCCGTTAAGCATATTTTCAGTCGGGGCCCCCGGAACGTGTACTTCTAGTTGTGAAAAAATATCATAGGATCCTCTGATCGATACCCAAGTTGCAGTGTCGGTCTGGAACTTAGAGTGCGGAAGTCAAGTTTTGCTTGACCCAGTCCATAGAAAAGGAAACAAACCTCTAAGCGCAACGCGCGGGATCGCGTGGGTGTTGCACTCAGAGTAAGCTCAAGCGCACGCGCATCAAACCGTGATTTGTGTCACATGTATGTGCGTATTGCATGTCGCGTCAATGTTGTTTTCGCGGTATGCGTTCCATAGCATTGTGAGATTGTTTTGGAAAGTGGCCTGCCAGGAATGGAGGACCATTTCATTCCAGACAATAGTATGGCAGTCATGGCAGTGTGCTAACGTGACATGCAAGATTGGGCGTTCCTCGTGTGGGGGGTTTGAGGGAACAAAAGGGCTGGAGCTCGGTAAAAGGGGTCGACTTGAACAAATGTGATTAATTACGTCCATTTGCTTAATAATACTTTTCATTTGCCCTGTTTAAAGGAAAACTATCACTACTGGTTGTATGTGTTTGTTTGTTTTTTGTTTTCCTTTTTTTTTCCGGGCAGCTCAAGCAAATGGAAGATTAAGACCAGGAAGTTCAACAGTTGCTTTGATGAGGACAGTGAGTGGCACAACAGTCACTGGACAGTGGGGTTGTTGCTTAAAGCGGTGGGCTTTCAAGCCCTGAAGGCATCCAAACCTTTTTCCCGGGTGGGGCGTCAATCTGGCTGATCACCCGGTGCTTTCGCTGAATTGGACACCCCATCGATTTTTTTTGCCCGGCATCCAGAATCCTTTGCTCCCCTGAGCTTCCAGCTTGAGATGCTTAGTGTAAAACCATACAGGCCTGCCCTCCGCCGAACTATGGCAACGGCCTCAAGGCTTAAGTGCAACGCAGGTTGGCAAAGTCCCGATTCTTGTTCAAATGCGCGGGCTTTTGTCCAGAGTCTCCGGGAATTTATCTTCCATCAAAGTGTCCCATGTGGTTTTTTCCCCGCGAGGCGTGGAACAGGCAACAAGATCCTGGGAAAGGCGCGGTGCTTCCCGCCATTGGAGTGGCTTCCTTGTCTACCAAAGTCACTTGGCATCTCGGACGATTGGAGCCATTCGGGCCAACAGAGAGGTCCCCCAGTAGTGCCCTTTTACCCTTTCTTGGGGGAGGGTTCCCCTACGAAAATAGACCACAGAAAAAAGTTGGTACCCTTCTTCTAGCCTCTCTGGAGGACCAAGGTTCGAGTTTCTGCCCTATTTGGCGTCACCAAATCCGCAAACACGAGATGGATTGGGTCCACTGAACCGGCCGTGGCCGATTCGTGTGGCTTCCCCAATTCCAATGCTAGATCGGATTGAAGTTCCAACTCCCCATGTGCAGATTCAGATGGGAGATGTTTGTTCCTGATTTCGGCCCGGCTCCAGGTAAAAACCTCCCTCTCTCCCGGCAACCCTTCCTACATTCAGCAGGTTTGCATGCAACAGCTTTGGCGTGCCCGGGAGCCCTTAGTCACCTTGAGCCGCCCAGTTCAGCACATTCCCGTGGCCACCCCACAGAGTGCTCGAATGATGGTCTGGTTTACTTAATCGACAGGTTTTAACAGGAGAAAAGAAATCAGCCATGAGGCGAGGGTTCTATTTACACATAAACACCCCAACCCAACGAGCTTTTGCTGAACACCATGTGCAAGAGTCACTGAGCTGAGAGACCTCGGGATGCACAGGCAACCGTGTTTTTGTTCCTTCTTCCGCGTTTTCTCGCAGTTCTCAGGCGCACAAGTTGCGGTTCCATGGAACCGGTTCTTGCGTTGATGCGGTTCTTCGCACAACGGAAGGCATGCATGATTTGCGTTCCGTTTTGCCCAGATAGAGCATATCACCAGGCATGCATCCAATTGCGGAATGTTGTTTTTTACTCTACGGAAACACTCTTGAATGGAAGTCAGGATGAAAGCAGGCCTTGGGAGATGAAGATAAAAACAATTTTAAACGATCCCTCGTTTCAACAGATCCTCATCTTTTTTCTTTGCCGGATCTTTTGGATGTTCCATTGTATCAGAAGGTTCCCACTTAGGTGTTTCTAAAATGGGACCTCCAAAATTGTGTGTTTCAACCTTTTCCCACCTCAACACCTCGCAACGGGTCCGATTTTTCGTTGAACCGACTGCCGATCCCGGCAGTCTCCCGGGAACTGCGCCCGGGTGATGTAATCCTTCAGATCAACAACGAGACAGGCGGGAAGATGGGGGCCCTATGGACACCCCAGGGTCTCCAAAAACATGTTTTGTTTTTGGGGGGGGAGCTATGTGAAGTAGTATCTGGACATATCTTTTTGTGGACCGCTCTTGCATCGGAAGCAAACAGAAAGTCACCGAAAGTTGGCCTTCACTTTGCCATTTGGTTGGCCGTTTGCAGGTTCCTGGTCGGGTTGGCCACCCGCTGCATCTTGCCCCGACGCATGCTTTTCCGTCCCTTTAGATTTGCAATTTCGATGTTGCTGTTTGGCAAGCGTGGGGAATACTTGGGAACAGGACTTGTTTGAAGCGGGCTGTTTTAAAAAAATAAGCGCAGGTGCTAGCTTTGTACGCATGCCCTTTTGTAGCTTCAAGCTTCACTTTGGGCACGTTTTCACTGAGCTTCCCATGGCGTTGTGATATTTACACAGGGGATTCCTGATCATCTCCCTAGACTTGGAGAGCTTAGCCCTCGTGGGAAATGGGCCGACAATGATAAACCTGGATTCTGCATGCTTCTGCCCTGGAAGGAGGTCTAAGCAAAATTATCTCTTTGTGCGTGTGCACATTTGTGCCTGCACACGGGTGAGCTGAGCTCAACATGATGTAGAGGTCTTTCACTTGGAAGCCCTTTCTTTCAGGTGTTGAAGGTGTAGCAATTTTTGCGGAAGTATATTTTGAGTGTCATGATGCCCTTAGTGGCTGGTTTTGTTAGCGTTGCGCAGTGGGCGCTGCATACCCTGAAGGCGTTATTTGAAGTGTTCCTCGGGTGAGACAGGGCAATACTACCGAAAGCGAGGACAACTTTTTTAGAATCCCTGTGTTTGCCGGCGAATGCGTAAAAGTTGTTACACCCAGCTGTGTCCCTAGATGCTCATTGGGGAAACCAAAGAGATGAACATGTTTTTGGCACCCCATGGCTGCTTTGCAGCAAATTGCTGTTGCTAGTGTAGCAGTGTCCCGTTCATGGACACTGCCCTCTAGTGCACGGGCTGTGAATTCTTTGGGCACATCTCTCTTTTTTCCCGTGGCTTCATCATCTTTTGGCCCAAATTCGACATTAATGTTGTTTAAGCGGACATGTAGCGCTTGGTGGCACCGGACACGTTTTTTCTCCTTTCAGGTTTTCAGGCCCAGTCGCCCAGCGGGTGCGTTTTTCCACACATGTGCCATGTTCATTGAGCGAAGCATGGGGGTGAACAGCGCATTCATTCTGACGTGGGAAAACGCACGGCTCCATATGCCGCTTTGACCAAGAGTCCCAAGTTTGGGAGGCTACCTATTGATAAACCGACAAGTTGGTGCAATAGGCTTGGGCACTCAGGATATGTGAAACCCACGCATGCGGCAGTTTGCAATATGGTCTTGCTTTCTAAGGCCGCCGGCCCGCTGATTTTTTTCGAGGAAAGAACACCGTCTCGTGTCATAGAGTCGAGTCGATTTTGGCGATTGATCCATGGCTTCTGCTTCTGGGCCTCCTCCCACGCTGATTTATTTCAGGGTGGACTAAATGTGAAACAGAATCAGGAAATATAATAAACACAACTTGTGTACTTCAGATGTGGGCCGAGGAGTGGGTGATTGATGCATTGCTCTTTTGTCTGGCTTGTTTTTTCCTTTGTCCGCCAGTTCTCTCGCAGCAAACATGTTGTGTTTTTCGCCAGGTGCTGAGGCGATGCTGAGGGAGTGCACGCAAAAGCTGCCAAGGCCTCAGCGATTCACCGATTCATCGGAGTGCCACGGAAGTGAGACAGCCGGATCCTGCCCGTTTTGAAGAGGAGCCAAGAGGAGGATGTCTAGACGATGTTCAACAGGTGTTTAATAGCACGCGTCTGCGGACAGCTATCCAGTTTCAGATGTTTCGACGACACCAGCTACAGGAAATTCTACAGGAAATCCTTGGTGCTGGTGGGTGTTTGGCCAATTTCCTGTAGACCTGTAGACGTTGCGGTTGAAAGCCTCGCTTGCCCCAAACGAATTGACCTTTTGGCCTCTTGCTCTTCCTGTTTTGTCATCGCCCCGAAAGGTTGACCTTAGATGTTTGGGTCCACTGGGCAACTGAGAAGCCCATGTTCATGGAAAAACAAGGGGGCACATAGTCTTTGACATAATGGTTGCATAGGGAGTGTAAATCGCTTTGTCATTTGGGAGCAGGGATTTGAGGGGTAGTGAAAAACCAGCCCGAGTCCCACTTGTGATGGTTGGTGAGTTTGCCCATTCCCACGACGACCAAACATCAGAGGTATTGTTGGAAGCCTATGATCAGCAAACTATAGCGAGGTCGGTGTTGGTGTACAGCCGCATGCTGAAGGTTCGTTTCAGAAAGTCACCCAGACTCCTGCTATTTCATGCTCATGCTCTTAGGGCAAGAACCTAGGCCAGGAAAGGTTCCGCCGGAGGCATCTTCTAAACTTTGGTGAAAAGTAGCCAAGGGAGGTTAGGACTTTTTAACTTTTTGCCAAAACTGGTGGGTTTTATCCAGTCAACCAAAAGTTAAGCTTTTCAACTCCCGGTTTTATCCAGTAAACCAAAACCAAAAGTCCTCCGCCTTTCCCCGGGCCTCGCAGAAAGTTCGCCGCCGAGTTTTTCCTCCTCTCGTCCGAGGCTCGTCAAGCTGACGGTGAAGCGGGGTCCGAGGCCGCCGGGCCCTCGGCGATGCGAGCAAACGATGGGATGAGATCAAATTTAGCCGTGGTTGTCAAAACCAATGGGTCAAACGGGCAAACGAGCATCGGACTTCTAAAGACCATGCATGTGATCCCATTTTGGTTGGGATTGGTGAATTCACCACCCATTTTAGAACCGGGATTTTAGTGGGGATTGAATCGGATGTGCACTGGGGTACGATTGGGATTTGGACCCATGGCCATTTAGCCCACTTACTAACCGAGAATCCGAGAAGAATGGAGGTTTCCAATCACCAGCCAGTTTTTGGTAAGTGCAGATGAATCCGGACCGTGCTAAGCAGAGCTGGTCCCCCTGTTAGTGAAGAAATTGTCAAGTTTTTTCAGGTTTCATTCATTGGCAGGGGCCTCCTGGCTAGTCCGGAGCGAACGTTACCTGCTGAACTGTGCGAGTTTTGTTTGGTCTGTTTCGTTTTCAGATTTTGCCTCATTTTAGCTGTCTGATCAGCAAGCAGTATCAGACAAGTTTGCAGGACGCCTAGGTCTGCCCAGATATACTGGCTCCCACAGCGCGAAGCAAAAGTAGGCCAAGGGGAACCGAAGACCGCTTCCCCTGTACTTAGAGATCACCCCGCACGCTGAACATCGTTAAGACCTGGCCTTGGGAATCGTCCAAAAGCAGTGCCCGGGAAGTTGGGCGCATGTGTCACCGGTGTCTGCCTTTTTCTCCCTTGTGAAACGGCCGTGTTCCTTGGGGGTACCCTAAGATCACAGAATGCCAATGGTATTGTATCTCCAAACGCGCGATCCCGCACCTGAACGGATCTTTGGGAGACAGGGATGTTGCACTGCTCCAAACAATTTTGAAGTTCTGTGGAAGACCCAGTCACTTTGCCAAGACAGACACACACCGAAAAGTGATCCGGAACCCTAGTACCCCTTACACCCAAACTAGGGGGGCAGGCGCAGGGTGCATCTCTGGCAGGCAAGCCCAAGGTAAAGTGACACTGATGCATAGCTGGACGTTTAGGTGCTTCGAGTGATGACGGCTGACGGTTCTATTGCCCGGCTGTCAAGTTGCACCCCGTTTGACTCCTCGCCCCGTCCTTGCTTGCCCGGTGATGGTGACAAGACATGTGTCCATCCTGGACCAACCCTACAGCACAGGGCACAGATTAGCCGCCTGAGTGCCCTCCTTTCTTTGAGGGGGGGGTCCCAAGTGGTATCCCCAACAGCACCCGTAGAACCCTTCCAGAACGACCGCCCTTGTTTGAGAACACTGCAAAACTCCGAGGCAACCTCCGTGCACGACGAAGCTGAGCATTGGCTGCAATGGCCGTGTCTCAAAAACACGGAGTTTTTGGGGACCCGAGGGTTGTTTCTTTACCCTTCCACTGGATTCCACTTTTTGAGATCTTGTTTGCTTTCCAACTACCCAGCCAAAAGTAGCATTGGGTTCATGCCCTTGCTTTTTTTTTTGCGGATTCCCGCCAGGGGCCGGAACCGAGTTGAGGGCCTGTGTTTGGTGGATTCCCACCTTCCCACTTGGCCGGAAACAAGGCTTCATCGACCAGGCCCTCAAGGAAGCCTTGATCTTGTAAAGCACCAGCCCTTTCCCAAAACACCAGACCCTGGAAGGAGCCCTGGTTCCGGCTCAGGGAAAGGCGAGAATCCAAGCAAAAAAGCACTAGGAGCTGCTGAATTTCAACCATCCACTCTGGGCGGTCTCCACATTCCGCTTTTTGTTTCTTTTCCTGGAGCCCTGTTCAGAGTTTCCTTTGGTGATGCTGAAAGGGGAGAGAGGATGGCGAGCTTTGTTGGAGGCCCTTTTGTGGGCATCATTTGTGTGGGCACATGTCCATCAACAATTTTGACGATGTTCGATCCTTCAGTTCATTTGTCAGGCCCCATGTTGAAGCACGAGCTTTCCGCATATGTGATGGCCTCCCGTCATAGCCCCTGGAGGTGCATACCTGGAGTCACTTGCCACGATCTGGAAACAACAGGTTAGCCTTTTGGGACAAGCGCAAGCCAAAAATAATGAGATGGCAAACTACCCCCCTAGCCAAATCGCCCCCTCCCCCAAAGTTAATTTGACTAGAGCTAACTCAGACCCCTGGGACCCTTGCCATCAAGACCCTTTTCATCGTTCAAGCGGCTCAACGCCACTCCCTGGGACCCTACATGTAGCTGAATGCAAATAATTGGGATTGCGTTGGCGTGTCGTGAGGTTATTTTTTGCACAGCTCACCACTCACCATGGAGTGACGGTCCCTT